>JAODAL010061935.1:0-20033 GCA_025379985.1 Phyllomedusa bahiana | reverse complement strand
CCACCTCAGACCGTTAGTCTACATCCATTGCAGATCTGTTATGTCTTGCAACTTGAACTACTGTTAAGTCTTATAAGTCAAGAGTTGGTTTTCACCACCAGAAACAGGTTGGAATTCAAGTTAATTGCATTAGTTAGGAAAATCATTGCTAGAAGGATTACTCATTTATGTATGATTCGTGAACTTAAAAGGAATCTGTCACATAAAACCTACAATCTGATCTGCTATCAACATGTTATAGAGCAGCGGGAGCTGAGCAGATTGATATATAATAGTGCTGGACATTTTTCAGTAAAGCTTGTATTTTACTCATTAAAATTACTGCTCTTTCTGGACTTTGAAGACCAGAGGGCGTCACTACTGAGAGATTGGCAGCCTTCTCCTAAGGGTGCTTTCACATAGCGCAGTTTTGGTGCAGTTTTAACTGTGCTCCAATTAAACTGCCTTTATTACCAGCAAGCTTCTTCCAGTTGTCTAAATTGTTCAGAAAGGTGTTTCAAATAAGTAATCAATGACTGTGTTTGAAGTCTTGTGGATTACAGACACACAGAGGCGTAGCTACAGGGGTTGCAGCAGTAGCAGTCGCTACCGGGCCCTGCAGCCTGAGGGGGCCCAAAAGCGCTTCTGCTACATAAGAAGACACCAGTATTGTAAATGGTGCATGGTAACTGGGTGCCCCATTTCACTTTTTGCACTAGGGCCCAAGAGCTTGAAGTTACGCCTCTGCAGACACACTAATCGATTACTCACTTTCCAAACAGTTAAGATGGTTGCTGGTAATAAAGGCAGTTTAACTGGAGTGCAGTTAAAACTGCACCAAAACTGTGATGTGTGGAAGCACCCTAAGAGCATGCATGCAGAGATAGCAGTCAATCACTGAATAGGACCACCTAATAGAGTCGTTAGCCCAGAATAAGTAAAACAAATGAATAAAATAAGAGCTATATAATGAACATTATTCCACAACATTATATATCAATCTGCTCAGCTCCTCTTGCTCTACTGCAAAATGCTGTAAGATCAGATTTCATGTTTAACAGATTCCCTTCAAAAGGGGTTTCCCACATCTACAACACCTTCTCCGAAGAAGAACTTTCTGGTGATGAACTTATCACTGTGGACCTGGTAACTGGTATTGTCATGGGACTAGTTATGTATATGGTCACTTTACAGTGGATCTTTACTCCCCATCCATATGCTTTAATGAGACCACTGTATCTTATTCTATATTATAAACAGTGGCGACAATGTGATTTTTTTTAAATAGTTACTACAGAAATGTATTACTTAATCACTTCAAAGTAATAGTACAGCTTAAGCTTCTCAGTTCACATATTTTATTGATTCTCCTCCAATTGTTGAAAAAGATTGTCAAGAACACTTGTTTGTATGAGGAGAAAATTTAGTAGTAGCTAAATCCTTAGGTGGCTTTTTAATATAATGCTTTGTTTCCTGTGCGGGAAACAGGGCGCACTGGAACCGTACACAGCTATACATTTATAGCTTTAGTATGCCAATTCCAGGCGCTTTATTGCTAGAACAGGTAGACCACTTTCAAAGTGGTTTACCTGAGCCAGATTTGTCGTTTCTGCGCTAGAATCAGGCGCAGAAAAATTGGCGTTTATGCGCCATAAATCATACATGTCACCCCTGGTGTCCTCAGCAGCTAATCACTGCAGACCAGTGGTAGCCAGTAAAGCTAGTAAACCGCCCCTGACTTCAAAAATGAAACCAGGACAACAGGACTGAGGAAAGATGAATCGATGTAGTGAGACAACCCCTTTAATATTAAATATTTTTTACTTGCAATTCCACTCTTTTCTAGGTCCAATATTTTGTGCTAGTGCATTTTTTAATGTCTTTTTAGAGACTAGAGCTTGTTTTTATAAGAGGATTGTAAATGCAGGCGCACTTTACACTAAATAATGCGCCTAAAAACTGCCATGGTGACGCCAATTTTCAGACATGTCGCCCTTAGTGTCTCCTTTGGAGGCTCTTCTTCCTCTCCTCTTCCTCTTGGAGATCCTTAGGAATCAGTTCTCAGTCCTCTCCTCTTTAACTCTATTTTAGGCTTTCAGTACCATCTCTATGCTGATGACACGCAATTATACACCTCTTCCCATGACTTCATACCTGACCTGCTATAAAACACCAATGACTGTCCACTGTCTCTAATGCAAATAGAAAATTCAGCTGGTCAGCACTGAAGTCCTAATTAATCTCCAAAAAATTAACGTTGTAATGCAACAGACCATCCATAGGTAGGATAGCCCAGCCCTCATCTGAAGTAATCCAAAAAAGTATCCGACAAGAACGTCAGCATAATGCATCTTTTATTAAGAATCCAGAGTACAAATGTACAACGTTTTGGCTCAAAAAACAAATAGAGCCTTTCTCCAGCATAATGTGCGTTCCAATAACCCCAGAAAATATATGTATAGGGTGGTTCATCAGTGTGAAAACATCCAATCATAAACATCCACCTAATAAAATCATATCAACATATGTAAAGTGCATGCTTACATCTATACAATCATATGGACAGAAGAGAGTGACTGACAGTTATCAAATAACATATACAATAACTTTTACCAGCTGTAGTGCGGCGAGCGGGATCAATAGATGGTTCGTAGTAAAACTCGGCATCTCAATTTCTCCACTGTGCATGTCACTCCAAGACGCGCATGCTGGTTAGACAGTCGGCTTCCAAACTCCAATGTCAGATGCCCATACTGAAGGTACTACACGATCGCATAGCATAACAGCAGATGTACATACAAGATTTGCAACAGAGTCTCACTAATTATTGCAATAGAGGCAAACTATATAATAGACACAATTGTATTTGTCAAGTCCGGTCACACAGAGAAAATCAAGGGGCTCCTAAGATCACACACACTGCAATACCTGACATCAAAACAAAGGGAATTAATGTTGTGAAGACCTGACAGTTAATCCTTAGATCGACAGCACTACAACTCACCAGCACCCAGCAATGGTGTGAGCCTGTGTGTGCTGATAGATCATGTGGTGATAGATCTGGTCCCTATATCAAACTATGATCCCCAATAGAAAAGGACTATTAAAGCTGGCTTATATAGTTTATATATATGTTGCCACTAATAAGCCGATGCAATCACACATCAATAAAGAGACTATAATAAATATTTAATATACAAAAATCACAATCACAACCTGCCCATTGAAATTTATTAAATATCCATGCAAATTGATCCCGCTCGTCCACTTCCTCCTAGAAATACAAAGAAAAGAGTCAGTGATGTGTATAACGTGATTCACACAAATTAAAAGACAATAAGACCAATAAAGGCACTGTTCCTACACGAAAGATTCTGATTTTATATTTTATTTGTGTTAAATTCAAGATTTAAACCAGATGGATATAAAGATTTAAATTAAAAAATCCACTTCAACTCTTTTCTCAGCAAAAGTTTCTCTCGATCACCACCCCTTCTCAAGGGTG
This sequence comes from Phyllomedusa bahiana, assembly GCA_025379985.1. Taxonomy (NCBI): domain Eukaryota; kingdom Metazoa; phylum Chordata; class Amphibia; order Anura; family Hylidae; genus Phyllomedusa; species Phyllomedusa bahiana. The sequence continues at coordinate 16,549 of JAODAL010061935.1, read as the reverse complement.
GAACATGATCAATCACCCTAAACTTTAATTGTGAAATGGAGTGATTATGTTCAACAAAATGGCGAGCTACAGGCAAATCTAACATCTGTTGACGTATAGTACTTTAATGTTTGTTTATTCTATCCCTGATCTCCATTGTTGTCTCCCCCACCTGTACCATACTACACGGACAAACAATCATGTATAGTTGGTACGACAAGGGAATCTATCTTGAATCCTAATAGGTTTACCCATATGTGGATGACAAAAAGTATCCCCATTAATCATGTTGTTGCAATTACTGCAAAAAACACAGGGGAAATGCCCCATCTTGGGGGGAGCTAAAAAGGACTGTCTCATCCCAGAACATTTCAGAAGATCGGACTTGATAAATACAATTGTGGCTGTTATTATATAGTTTGTTGCCTTTGACATGCCTCTATTGCAATAACTAGTGAGACTCTGTTGCAAATCTTGTATGTACATCTGCTGTTATGCTATGCGATCGTGTAGTACCTTCAGTATGGGCATCTGACATTGGAGTTTGGAAGCCGAGTGTCTAACCGGCATGCGCGTCTTGGAGTGACATGCACAGTGGAGAAATTGAGACGTCAAGTTTTACTACGAACCATCTATTGGTCCCGCTCGCCGCACTACAGCTGGTAAAAGTTATTGCATATGTTATTTGATAACTGTCAGTCACTCTCTTCTGTCCATATGATTGTATAGATGTAAGCATGCACTTTACATATGTTGATACGATTTTATTATGTGGATGTTTGTGATTGGATGTCTTCACATTGATGTACCGCCCTATACATATATATTTTGGTGTTACTGGCACTCACATTATGCTTGTTTTTTGAGCCAAAATGTTGCACATTTGTACTCTGGATTCTTAATAAAAGAAGCATTATGCTGACGTCCTTGTTGTTTTTTGCCCAATGTCTCTGACATCATGCCCTCTCTGTGTCACAAATGAAACCTTACGAAAACTGAATTTCTGCAATCTCTGTTTCAGTGTGTTGTACTCCAATAACTCCTAGGCAGCAGGCCTGCCGTATTGGGGTCATACTAGATTATGATTTGTTCTTCACTTCCTGTGTTCAATTCCTTGGACGCTCTTGTCACTTGCACTTCAGAAGCATTGCCAGAATCCATCCTTTTCTCACCGTGGAAACAACTCAAACTCTTATTGTCACCCTCACACTTTCTCGTCTTGTCTACTGTAACTCCTTGCTTATCGGTCTCCCTCTCAGTAAACCCCCCCTTTCCAATCCAGAATGGACTTCCAGACTGCAGCAGCATTCTTTCCAGCTGCTATACTGATGCCTCTACCCTGTGTCAGTCACTGCACTGGTAGCCCATTCATTACAGAATACAACATAAACTAATCACTCTCACCCATAAAGCTCTCCACAGCGCTGCACCCCCTACATCTCCTCCTTCATCTTGGTCTTCCACCCTATCTGATCTCTCCACTCTGCTGATGATATCTGACTAAATGTCTCAATCGTCCGAGCCTCCCATGCTCGACTCCAAGACTTTACACATGCTGCAACAATTCTCTGGAACATACTTCCCCGTACAATCAGGCTTACTCATAACCATCATAGCATTAAGTGCGCCCTAAGAATACATCTCAGACAGGCCTACCAAGATTCCTAATTGCTAATCCCTCACTTTGTCACACACATTTCACTAAAAAGTGATCATAAAGGGCGACATGTATGAAGATCGGCGCGTCGGTGCGCCCGTTTTCGCTAGATCGAATGTGAAAGCTGCACCTCATGTATGTCGGCGCCCGAGGTGCGCTCATACATGCGGTGTAAAGTCCCCTGCGCCTCGCCAGTGTGTGAGGCGCAGTGCGGGACTTAAGCGCAGAAGGACTGCGCCTAACATGTATTCCGATTCCAGACAGGATGACAAACATCGAGAAATCATTAAACATGTTAGTGAATAGCAAAAAGAGTTGTCTTTCAAATGAATCAATAAAGAAAGTGAAAAATCAAAGCTGTCTAAAAGCGATTAAATGTATTGAAAAAGTTGATCATTTAAAATCAAAGGGAAAATGTCTAAGATCGCTAAAGAAATAAATATCAGCTCTCAGCTCCGTGAGACATGGAGTATGAATCAAAAAAATCTTTTTTATTAGGTGTAAAACATTATCTGAAAAAGAGCTCAAACCTTATAAAAATACATAAATAAAATCACTAACAAAAAATCAATAACGGCGCAACATCAGGAATTGCGATATAGAAAATTGCCGGGAAATTGATTCAAATTCTGTAAGCTCTTCTCATTGGTCGGCATAAACCAGCCAATCAGAATAGGAGCGACAGTGACCCATTATAACCTATGGAGAAGTATTAACTAATCACATGAAAAGGCGGGACAGTTCCAAATACAGTAAAAAAGACAGAAAAGAGCTGTTTGGTTGAACTAGTGGGGGCTTGGCTATCCCGGCCAATCAGAGCGCGAGCTACTTTGTCCCATTGTAGTCTATGGAGAGATGGGGGCAATGAAATCTCAGAGCCGTGAGGCATGGAGTATTAGTAAATAAATCGTTTTTATTAAGTGTAAAATATTCTCTGTAAAAGAGCTCAAACCTTCTATAAGCATACATAAATAAAATCACTAATAACGTTTTTGTTGCCGGGAGCGGCGCAACATCAGGAATTGGGATATTGAAAATTGCCGGGAAATACAGTAATTCAAATTCTGTAAACTCTTCTCATTGGTCGGCATAAACCAGACAATCAGAATAGGAGCGACAGTGAACCATTATAACCTATGGAGTAGTATTGACCAATCACATGAAAAGGCGGGACAGTTCAAAATACAGTAATAAAGGCAGAAAAGAGCTGATTGGTTGAACTATCGGGGGCTTGGCTATCAGAGCGCGAGCTACTTTGTCCCATTGTAGTCTATGGAGAAATCGGGGCAATGAAATATCGGCTCTCAGTTCCGTGAGACATGGAGTATGATTACAAAAATCGTTTTTATTAGGTGTAAAATATTATCTGTAAAAGAGCTAAAAACTGCTACAAACATACATCACTCAAGTCCCTAACAACGCGTTTGTCGCCGTTTCCGGCACAACATCAGGAATTGGGATATTGAAAACTGCCAGGAAATACAGTAATTCAAATTCTGTCAGCATTTCTCATTGGTCGGCAAAAAACAACCAATCAGAATAGGAGTGACAGTGAACCATTATAATCTATGAAGTATATTGACCAATCAAGTGAAAAGGAGGGACAGTTCAAAATACAGTAAAAAAGGCAGAAAAGAGCTGATTGGTTGAGCCCAAACGGCAGATATGAATCCACCAATCATATGTAGTGTGTCTATTTTGAGTGGAGAATGAAGGGCGCGATAGAAGGGCTCCCTAAAAGTTATTACTGTCTATGGGAAATATTCTATAACTGAGATTGGTTGGGGGGAAGAGGGGATCGTCCTGCTTAGCCAATCAACGGGTGAGCTACTTATCTCATAGAGTTCTATGGGGAAAAGAAATGTAGAGCGAGCTCTGTTTGTGATTGGCTAAGTTAAAAGAGGCGCGATTATTTGGGCCAATGGGAGAGCGAGCGACACTCTTATGGGTTTTCTAATGCAATCTGGAATAAAACTGTACATGCCAGAAATCAAATGATAACACTCACGAAGTTGCAACGATCTCTATATAAAATGAACAGTAATATGGGGTTAACGAAAATAAACAAATAAAAATGAATTCAATCAGTTCATTTTTATTTCTTTATTTTCGTTAGCCCCATATTATTCATCATTGGCTAACGAAAATAAAGAAATAAAAATTGAACTGTCCCTCCTTTTCATTTGATTGTCCAATACTTCTCCATAGGTTATAATGGTTCACTTTCACTCCTATTCTGATTGGTTGGTTTTTGCCGACCAATGAGAAGAGCTTACAGAATTTGAATTACTGTATTTCCCGGCAATTTACAATATCCCAATTCCTGATGTAGCGCCGGTGACGGCGACAAACGCGTTGTTAGGGATTTGAGTGATGTATGTTTATAGAAGGTTTGAGCTCTTTTACAGATAATATTTTACACCTAATAAAAACGCTTTTTTAAATCATACTCCATGTCTCACAGAGCTGAGAGCCGAGATTTCATTGCCCCGATCTCTCCATAGACTACAATGGAACAAAGTAGCTTGCACTCTGATTGGCCGGGATAGCCAAGCCCCCGATAGCTCAACCAATCAGCTCTTTTCTTCCTTTTTTACTGTATTTTGAACTGTCCCGCCTTTTCATTTGATTGGTTAATACTATTCCATAGGTTATAATGGGTCACTGTCGCTCCTATTCTGATTGGCTGGTTTATGCCGACCAATGAGAAGAGCTTACAGAATTTGAATTACTGTATTTCCCGGCAATTTTCAATATCCCAATTCCTGATGTTGCGCCGCTCCCGGCGACAAACGCGTTGTTAGTGATTTTATTTATGTATGTTTATAGAAGGTTTGAGCTCTTTTTCAGATAATGTTGTACACCTAATAAAAACGATTTTTGGAATCATACTCCATGCCTCACGGAGCTGAGATTTATTTCTTTAGCGACCTTATATATTTTTCCTCTAATTTTAAGTTCTCGCTTCACTTCGCCTCCTCCGGCTCATTTAGACCACATTAAACTAAGTCTGCCTGTCGGAGCTGCAATGCGCCTCACTTTGCCGACCTGCGATCATGCATGCCTCGGAGTATTCGAAAGTGCCGCATCCCGCCCCAGAACGGCCACAAGGTGCCCACTGCACACCCCTTCATTTTAGACACATCTGAAAGTGCGAAGCTTGCACCTAACATCGCATCCATGCGTCCGACAGTGGATTCAGATCGGTGAGCCGCAGTTTTCGACAGAAAACAGGCGCAACTCCCGATCATACATGTCGCCCAAAGTGCATATATCCCAAAATGGTGCCAATAGAAAGTACAGTTCAGCCGTAGGCCCTTGAATGGTAAAATAGAAAAAGTTATTGGTCTCAGAAGATGGGGAGCAAAGTAAATTTAAGGAATAAAAAAATTCTAAATGAATACAGTTAAACAAAAAAAAAGTTTATTTTTAAAAGTAGTAAAATGTAACGGAATTTCTACAAATATGGTATTGCCGGAATTGTACTGACCTGAAGAATAAAGATAACATATCATTTATACCACACAATGAACTCCACTAAAATAAAACTGCCCAAAAATGGCGCAATTGCATTTTTTTCACGTTCCACCCTACAAAGAATTGTTTGGTTTCTTAGTACATTATAGGATATGGTAAATGGTGCATTTGGTCTTTCAAAAAACAAGCTCTCATACAGGTAAGTAGATGGAGAAAAAACAAATGCAATGTAAAGAGAAAACTTTAAGATGAACATTCACTTCCTGTCTGCATGGTAAGGCATTAGCAATATTCTCACATAACTATTTTTCATTGTTAAACGTTAATTCTTGTGCTAGAAATATTTTCTGCATAAGTTATATTTCCAACAAAGAGCATCTTTTTCAAAAGTCGCATTACATTATACTGATTGGCAATTGGTTACTATTCATTAGGTGATTACCAGATTGTTATTGTCCACCAGCAAAGAAATCCCCTCAGAATTTTACAGTTTACATTTATTTCCAATTAGCTGGTATTTATGTAACTACAGACATTTCTTCTTTCCAGGAACAATAAAAAATAGCTTAAGGTGCTGATTCAATCATTATGTGTCTTTACAATTGGTTCATCATGTGAATGCATGGTTTTATACAAAATGTGGAAGGCAAGGAAAATTACAATTTAGTATATGATTGCAACCAATCAAAAAGTATTTATTGCTATTTCATAGACTAAATATATGTTGTACAGAGGTTGTGTATTATATCATTAGTGTTAAGCATGTGTGAAGTAATTTTTATTGTTTAATACAAAGCCTGCTGATATACATTGCACTCAGGATTTCACCTAAAAATCAATTTATTTGTTTACAAGGATATACTTAAAGGGCTGTTCTCACCTTGCTATTTCACAGAGCCTGCAATTTACAGGCAGCTTCAAAAATAACTTTCTAGTTAGGTTGTAGGTGGTTCTGTAGCAATGATTGGCAGATCAACCCTGATATTCCAGCTGAGACTGTTACAGTGAATTAAATTCTGGAGGTTTGTACACTGTAGTACACAAGGCTGCAGAGCTGTAAAGTGTTATAGCTCGTTAGTAAATAAAATAAACAAGCTTCTGTTTTAATGGTAAGACATAGCAGTGAATTATGTCAACATGTTTGGACAGGGCTGCTTGAGCAATGAGAGCAGAGAGACAGCAGAGAGAGGTGGTCAGTAACTTAGAGAAACTTGTGTATACAAGTAGCAGATAAAAGCTTCTCTATCTCCTAAACAAAGCAAAATCAGAACAGCAATGTATTTAGTAATAGTCTATATTTACCTTGTTCTGCATGTTAAAAGCTAATCATTGTGGTAAGAAAACCCCTTTGAAGGAATGTTTGGTAATGAAAAACCTGGTTGTGTTAATTAGCATTCAAATTATAACACAGATGTGAACAAACAAACAATGAACGGCCAGCTTTGCATGAAAATATTTTAAAATATTAACTGTCTGTAAATACAGTGAACATTTTCTTAATGCATAATTGTTATTTCAGGTGAATTTTCAAAATCAGCTGTCATGTTTGCATAGGGATGGTAGGACTATTTCTTGCCATTGTTTTACATTTATTAGTAATGTTAAAGCTCTGCAGGTACTATCTCCAATGGTGACGTTTCCCGGAACTCAGCATCAGGGGGTGAAGGAACTAGCTGCTATAATGTCTCCCATTTACTGCAGAGAGGAAAAAGGAAAACCTCTTTAATTGCAGCCAGTTTGGGACCAAAAGATTGAACCCCATTTTTCATATCTTACATATGTCAATTTATGTTGAAATAACTTTTTAATACTTTTACCTGTCCATGTGATTCACATGGTGCTTTCAGTTAGTAAGAAATAGTCCATACAATCCATGTTTATTTGTGAAAAATACCAAAATGTCATGACATTTTTGAAAGATTTGCCATTTTCAAAGTTCGAAAATTTCTGCATGTAAGACAGATAGTTATTCCACACAAAATAGTTTATAACTAGCATCTACCATATGTCTACTGTAGGTTGGTATCATTTTTTAAATGTCTTTTTATTTTTTTTACGTCATTAGGGGACTTAGAAATTTAGTAGCAATTTTTCAACATTTTCAAGAAAATTTGCAACATAGATGTTTTTAGGAACCATTCCAATTCTGACGTGGCTTTGAGGGGCCTATATGTTAAACACCCCCATAAATGACTCATCAAGGAAACTACACCTCTTAAAATATTCAAAACAGCATTTAGGATGTTTATTAGCCCATTTGGTGTTCATAGAAATTAAAGCAAAGTGGAAGTGAAGTTTCAAAGTTTTACTTGTTTTGCAGATTTTAAATTTTTATCCATTATTCACTGGAACACGTTAGATGTGAAATAGAAAATGCAACTTAACATTGATTCCCCCAATTCTGCAGTTTTTACTGATATCCAATATGTGACCCTAGTGAGTTATTTGATTCGACCACAAGTCTCAAAATAGGAGGACCCCTACTAGATTTTGGAGTTTCATTTTCATTAGGATTTATTTAGGCACCATCTCACATTTGTGGGCACCCTAAGGAGCTAAAAGTTCATAGACACCCCTAAAATACCCCATTTCAGAAACAACACATCTTAAGGACTATATATATGAGTATATTGACCCCACAGGTGTTTCACTGTTTTTTTTAGCCTTGTGCTGTGAGAATGAAAAATTCTATTTTTTCCGACAATATACGGTTTTAGCTGAAAATGTTTAATTTTTATTTGGAATGTTGGAGAAAAAGCACCTCAAAATTTGTTAAGCATTTTCTCCCAAGTACAGAAATATCCTACAAGTAAATGTAAATTGCTGTTTGGACACACATAAAGGCTCAGAAGGGAAAGCGTGCTATTTGGCATTTACTGATTGTTGATTTTCATAAATCTTTGTTGGCTGCTATGTTACATTTCTAAGGCCTCCAAAGTATCAGTACAGTAAAAAAAAAAACAGAAATGACCCAATATTGGAAATAAAATCCCTCAGGGAATTCATCTAGAGGTATAGTGTGTATTTTAACTCAACAGGTTTTATTAAGCATTATGCAGTGAAAATGAAAAATGTAATTTTTTCCAATAAAATGCAGTTTTAAATTAAATGTGTTCATTTTTACATGGAATGTTGACAGAAAAGCACCCAAAATGTGTTAGGCAATTTCTCCCAAGTACAGAAATATCCTACATATACTAGTAAATTGCTGTTTGGGCACACAGTGAGGCTCAGAAGGGAGGAAAGCACCCCAGAATGTGTTAGTCAATTTCTCACAAGTACAGAAATATCCTGCATGCACTCGTAAATTGCTGTTTGGGCACACAGCAAGGCTCAGAAGGGAAAAAGCGCAATACTGGCCACCTTGTTACATTTCTAATGCCCACAAAGTATCAATACAGTACAACCTCCCCAGAAGTGATCCCATTTTGTAAACTACACCCCTCAGGGAATTAATCTAGGATTTTAATGTGCATTTTATCTCCACAGGTTTTACATAGAATTCTTTAGCATTAGGCAGTGAAAATGAAAAATGTAATTTTTTTCCAACAAAATGCAGTCATAAATTAAAAGTTTTCATTTTATCATGGAATGTTGGAGAAAATGCACCCCAAAATGTGTTAGGCAATTTCTCCCAAGAACGGAAATGTCTTACATGTAAAAGCAAATTGCTGTTTGGGTACACAGCAAAGCTCAGAAGAGGGAGAGAGTGCTGATTTTGCCTGAATATTTGTTGACCGCTAAGTTACATTTACAAGGCCGCCAAAGTATTAGTATAGGACAGCATAAACCCCTCCGAAATTACCCAATTTTGGAAACGAAACCCATTGGGGAATTTATCTAGGTGTATAGTGTGTATTTTAACTCCACATGTTTTACACAGAAGTCTTTAGCTTTGGGCAGTGAAAATGAAAAATTTATTTTTATACAAAAAATATAGTTTCAAATCAAAAGTTTAAATTTTTACATGGAATGTAAAGCACCCCAAAATGTGGAATTATCCTACATGTACTAGTAAATTGCTGTTTGGGCACACAGCAAGGCTCAGAAGGAAGAGAGCGCTATTTGGCTTTTAGATTTGCAAGGCCCCTAAAGTATCATTTCAGTACAAACCCCCAGAAGTGACCCCATTTTCAAAACTACACCTTTCAAGGAATTAATCTAGAGATGTATTGAGCATTTTCAGCCCATAGGTGTTTCATACCATTGAGACTGTAAAAATTATAAATGAATATTTGTCATGGGGGCTGGTCCGGGTGCCGTTGCCCCCCGCGGCCACCCCCCTGCCCGCAGGGGGTCTGGCGCCAGTGCCTCGGCTACCCGCGACCATCCCCCTGCCACCCTAGGTCCGGCGCCGGGCCACTTACCCATCCACGCTCTTGTGTACGCTGCTCCTGCCTGTTCCAGCCGCCGAGCACGTACCCGCTGCCTAGGGCACGTGCGCGACGGCTGGTCTGGATTTAAAGGGCCAGTGCGCTGGTAATTTGGTAAATTGTCGGCCGCTGGTCCTATATAAGGAATACGCCCCCAGCACTCTCTGCCAGATTGTTGGTGTGCGTTGCCTAGTTGGGAGTATTGGAAAGTCCTGTCTGATTACCCGTGTACCGGTCCGTTCCGCTGTGTTTCCTGACCTTGCCTGTTTGCCGCCTGCCCTGACCGTCTGCTCGTCTCTGACCATGAATCTCTGCCGCCTGCCCTGACCTTCTGCCTGTCCCCGACTACGCCTTTGGATTCCGATTCTGTACCACGCAGTACCCCAGCCGCCATCGCAATCAAGTCACGTCAGGGGTAGCGACCTGGTAGTCTCACGTCGCAGCAAGTCCATCCCGCATTGCGGCGGGCTCTGGTGAATACTGGGGGCTACTTAGACTCCGCTCCCTGGCGTGGCTTAACTATCATCGCTTGCGGTGGTCCAGCGAATCCACCGAACCCTTACAGTACAATCTGGCCATGGATTCCGCCAGGGTACCTCTGCCCGAACTCCGGGACGTTACGACGGCCGTCGCACAGCAGAGCCAGCGTATTGACCAGCTCGCGGCCATGATGCAGAACCTTGCAGCCCGTCTACCTCTGCCTGCGGCTGCTGCTGCCATGCCAGCACCAGTTGCCCCTGCAGCCATGGCTCTACCTGCTCCTGCACTGGGACCTTCTCTGCATCTGCCGCTCCCTTCACATTATGATGGAGACCCAAAGAAGTGCAGAGGCTTCATCAGTCAATGCTCAATCCACATTGAGATTTTGGGGCATCAATTCCCTACCGAGCGGGCTAAGGTGGCCTTCATAATTAGCCTCTTATCGGGGGAAGCCTTGGCCTGGGCCACTCCGCTATGGGACAGAGCAGATCCGATGACGGCGAATCTGCAAGCCTTCCTCCAGGGGTTCCGCACCATCTTCGAAGAACCTGGCCGCACCTCCTCCGCTGCCGCAGCTCTGCTCCGTCTCCATCAGGGCGACTCTACTGTGGGTCAGTACTCCGTGCAGTTCCGCATCCTAGCCTCTGAACTGGACTGGAACAATGAGGCGCTGGTGGCAACCTTCTGGCAAAGCCTCTCTGGGCGCATTAAAGACGAGCTCGCTGGTCGGGACCTGCCATCCACTCTGGACGAACTGATTCGGTTAGCCACCCGAATCGACGAACGGTTCGCTGAGAGACAACAAGAGCTTCGCCTCCAATGGGAGGTCATCCGACCACGCCGGCTACCTCGTCTGGCTCCCGTTTTTCAACGACCTCCACTTCCTCCATCAATGGTTCTTGAGGACGAACCCATGCCGGTTGAGAGAGCCCACCTGACCCAGGAAGAACGCTTGCAGCGTCGTCAGAGGCAGCTATGTTTCTACTGTGGCGGTTCTGGCCACTTCATTGGCGACTGTCCGGTGCGCCTGGGGAACTCTTGCACCTAGGGCTCGCAGGAGAGGCATCCCTAGGTGTCAGTGCGGCCTCTCCCCGTCTGACCATTCCCGTACTCTGTGGAATTTCGCTGGACAGCTCCTTCCAATCCACCGCCTTCCTTGATTCGGGGTCCGCTGGAAATTTTATCAGCCAAGTTTCGTCTCCCGGTGATCCCTCTGCAGAAACCCATGTTCGTCTCCTCTGTCAGTGGCGAATGCCTCAAGGATTAAGAGGGAACCTTAGACTTATTTATTCTGTCATCCTTTCACTTGTTAAGGGAATTACTTGAGTAGCACAGCCTTTCTTTGGAATTGCTCAATTGGTAATTCCATAACATTTGGACTGAGGTGCCTGGGACCCATCAGTTGAATAATTATTGGACCCACCAGTGGAATTAATTCTTGGGGCCCACCCATAGAGTTGATCCATGCGGCCCACCAATGGAGTTGATTTTTGGTGCCCAAACTACAGCTACGGTACATGACTGCACATTACTCTTGGACTTTGTGGGAAAAGGTAAAAAAATTTGCAGTGGGGTTAAAGTAAGGGGAGTATCTTAAAGTGAAAAATGAGAACAGAGAAAAAAAGGTTCATAAACGTGGCCAAGAGAATTGACGACTGTTGATCGGGAGTTGCGCCTGTTTTTGGTGGAAACGGCGCCTCACCGACCGAATCCCCTGTGGACGAGTTATGCGATGTTAGGCGCAGCCTTCACAATTTTTCGGGCTGCCCCCAAAATGAAGTGGCGTGAAATGGGGTGGTGTGGCGTTTTGGGGGGGGACGCCCCCAAATTTCGAATCCCCCAAGGCATGTATGATCGGGTTGGCAAAGACGGGGGCAATCCCGCGCTCCCCCGCTTGGGGCAGCCCTAGTTTTTCCCTGGGCTAAACGACCCGGAAAGGGAAGTGAAGGGGGAGAACGAACATGAGGGGAAAAACATATGAAGATCACAAAAGAAATCCATCTCAGCTCTGTGGGGCATGGAGTTGAATTAAAAAAAAAAAACCGTTTTTAATTTTTTTTTTTAAAAAAAACTTTCAGAAAAAGGCTCAAACCTCTAAAAAAAAAAAAAACCCATAAAAAAATCATTTTCAAAAATCTGAAGGGCCTTTTCTCGGAATAGGACTTTGGGATTGCCGGGAAATACAGTAATTAAAAATTCTAAAACGGTTCTCATTGGTCGGCAGAAACCCAGCCATCGAATAGGCGCAGTGCCCCATTAAAACCTATGGAGAGTTTGCCCAAATCAAATTCAAAGGGGGCCCCAGTTAAAAATACAGTAAAAATGCAGAAAAGGCTGATTGGGTTAAAGTGCGGGGGCGGGGCAACCCCGGCCAATAGAATGGGCAAAGGGGGCCCTTTAAAAACCTATGGAGAAGTACGACCAATCAAATTTTCAAAGGTGGCGGGTTCAAAATACGTAAAAAATGCGGGAAAAGAGTAAATTTGGTTAAACGCGGGGCTTGGCTATCCGGAAATCAACGCAAAGCTCTTCCCCCTTTTTCAGTCAATGGGAGATCGGGGGCAAAATGAAATCTCGGCTCTTATCGCCTGCGGAATGGATATTTTTAAAAAAAAATCGTTTTTTTTGATGTAAATTTATTATCTGTAAAAAGTAAAAACCCTTCTTAAAACATACATCTTTTAAAATCCCCTAACAACGCGAAAGCAAAAGTTCATTTTTTTTATTTCTTTTTTTTTCCCAATGATAAAATAAATAAAATGAAAAATAAAAATGAATTTATTGAATTAATTTTTTTTTCGTTACCCCCTTTTTTTATCATTTTATTAGGATCGGTAAATTTGAGTCTTATCATTTTATTTTCGGGATTACAGTTTTTTTCCCAGATTGCATTAGAAAACCCTAAGGCGTCGCTCGCTTTTCCCATTGGCCCAAAATAACCCGCCTCTTTTAACTTAGCCCAATCAAAAACAGAGCTCGCCTGCTTTCTTTTCCCCATAGAACTCTAGAGGGTAGCTAGCCGCTGATTGGCAAGCTGGAGACCCAAATTTTTCCCCAAAACCAATACAGATAGGATTTTTCCTAGACAGTAAAATTTTTAGGGGGCCCTTCTATCGCGCCCTTCTTGCTCCATCAAAATAGACGTATCATTTATTGGTGGATTCATATCTGCCGCCGGGCCAACCCAATCACTTTTTTTCTCCCTTTTTTCTGTATTCTGAACTGTCGTTTTTCATTTGTTTGGGTCCATACTTTTCCATGGGTTTAAAATGGTCACTGTCGCTCCAAATTCTGATTGGCTGGTTTTTGCTGCCCAATGGGGAAGAGCTTACAAATTTTAAATTACTGTATTCCCCGGCAATTTTCTATATCCCAAAAATTCCCCTTGTGCACCGGTGCGGCCCAAAAGGCATTTTAGGGCTTTTCCACGCTTTTTGTGATCTTTTAGGATCCGCAAAAGTATCTAAAAATTTGTCAGTGTGTTAACTTTGTTTAATGGCAAAAGGCTCGCTGTTCACAGTAAGTGATCGCGATGCGCTTTTTGCGATGCGTTTTTGGATCCGTTTTAAGAATTAAAATGTTTTTCTTGCGTTTACGCAAGGGGGAAGAAATCCCCATAGGGAATAAGGGATGCTTTTTGGCATCCCAAAAGCGGATAAAAAAGGCAGATACATTTGGGTGCGTTTTCGACCCCGTTTTCGTGGCCAAAAAAGCACCCCTTTAAAAAAGCATTGGATTTTAAAAAAAAAATTTATTAAAATTTGTTTTTATGTTTGGGTTTATATTTGTTTATAATGTATATAAATTTTATTTTTGTATGAATTTTTAATAATTTTTAAAGTATATAATATTTTAAAGTTTTAAATATTTAAAAAAATGTATTTTTTTATAAATGTTATAAATATTTTTAAAGGGTTACTAAATATATTTAGTTTTATAAATATTTATTTTTTATTAAATGTTTTTTATTTAATTAATTTCATGGGTGGGTTTGAAAATATTGGTTTTTTTAAAAAAAAAAAAATAGGGGGGGCGGTTCAAAACATGGGTTGGGACAGTTGATTGGAAAAAGATAAAAAAAAAAAGTTTTTCTTGTCATGATAGGGTTTTATTATATTTAAATTGCAGTTTGATAGGTTGATTTAAATAAAGCATTGAAAAAACGGATCCAAAAAAAACGGTTTTGTAAAAACGCATGCAAAAGCATCCATTAGCATCCAAAAAAAAGGGTCGCGTTTCCTTTTTTGGACGCTTTTGGGTGCAGTTTGCATCCATTTTCGGGGGGTTAAAAAAAGGATCCGTAAAAAGGATCCAAAACGTCGTGGAACAAGCCCTAGGGTTTGATTGATTTTTTTTATGAAGGTTTTGTCTTTTTCAGGAATGTTTTTTCCTTTTAAAAAAAACGATTTTATTTTACTAATACTCATGCCGCACAGCGCTGAAAAATTCAGTGGCCATTTTCTCCATAACTACAATGGGGGGGGAAAGTGCTTGCACTTGATTGGCCGGGAAAAGCCCAAACCCCGCTAGCTCAACCAATCGTCTTTTCTGCATTTTTATGTTTTTTTGAACTGTCCCGCCCTTTTAATTTATTTGTCATATTTTTCCATGGTTTAATGGGTCCCTGTCGTCCTATTCTGATTGGGGGGGATTGCCAGCCCCGCTACTTCAACCAACAGCTTTTTCTGATTTTTCTGTATTTTAAAAATGCCCGCCTTTTTAATTTGATTTCAATATTCCAAAGGTTTTTATGGGTCATTTTCGCTCTATTTTGATTGGGGTGGTTTCTGTGACCAATGAAATGCTTACAGAATTTGAATTTTTTTTTTATTTCCCGGCAAAATTTTCCATATCCAAATTTTTGATGTAAACGGGCCCCTTTTGATTTTGGAAAGTGATTTTATTTTGATTTTTTAAAAGGGTTGGTCTTTTTTAGATAAGTTTTACCCTAAAAAGGGATTTTTTGATTATACCCCATGCCCCAGGACATGTTTAATGATTTTTTCGCTCATTTCTACTGTCTCGTTCGGATTTCATTTAGGGCGGTCCCCCCGTCGCCTAAGTCCCGCACTGCGCCCAAACCCCTGGGGGAGGCGCGGTGAATTTTTCCCTGTTTTTTTGGCGAACCCCCCCTCGGACGGCGAAAAATTAGGGCCGCAGTCCCGCCTGGCCTAAGTGAGTACTGGGCCTTTACACACTGGCGGGTGCAGCGACTTTAAACCCGGCATGTATGACGCACTCGGGGCCCAAATCATGAGGGACAAATTTTTCGAGGAAACTGGCGAAAAGTGCGCTCCGAGGCGGGATTCTTTAATGTCGCCCAAATTGACTTAAAAAAAACTCTATATATAGAACCCAAAGATATACCTTTTGGAAAAAAAAAATGGGGACTGTGTATGAAGTTGTTCAGAATGAACCTAAATAGTTGCAAAATAAGGTTTTGACTCTATTTGAAATTGCCCCCCAAGTAAAGTGCCTCTTTTGAGTAAAGCCTTTGTGAGTTTAGCAGTGCAAATATTAGTTTTCACATAAACTGAGTATGTCTGCTGATAAGTACATGTAAAAAAAAATAAATTTAAACTAAAAATTTTTGGATTATCCTTAGAATGAAATGTAGACTTCCATTTAACTTTTAAATTTTCACAAAACTGCAAAATAGTCTTTGTAATAATACCGCTTTAAGATCTCAGATCGGGAAAAATTAAAAAAGTAAAAATTAACAAAAGACAATCATAATTCAACAAATAATATTACTTCTTTAGAACATGGGTGTAAGGCTATGTTCACACGGGGGTTTTGGGGGCGTATTTACGGGGCTAATTTTCGTCCGCAATCGTTCCAAAATACTTTTCCCAATAAAAAACAATTAATTGCTTTTTATTCCCAAAGTTTTAAAAAAGCTATCATTCAACGAGGCGTAATTTTTCGCGCGTATTTTACGGGGGTAAATACGTCCGTAAATACGATTTTAAAATTAAGTCCCCTGTCACTTAGAGGGCGTATTTTGCAATTAAATCCAAAGTAAAGAATGGGGAATGTATTTACGACCCCAAATTGTGCCACACTTAGTGCACGTATTTAAACGTATTTCAGGAGTATTTGCGGCTAAATCGTCCGTAAATACGCCCCGAAATAAACCGTGTGAAAATAGCTAAGGAAAACTAAATAAACGTCGTTTAAACTGATATTTCAAAAATTCTGTCTATCTGCCAAAAAAATTTTGGTAAAAAAAAAGGGGTTTTTCGCTAAAAGAATAGCTTTTAAATTTTTGGGAAAACAAAAAAAGAATTTTCCAAAAATATTGCATTGTTCCCTTTTTTCCCTATAGAGATACAAGTGAATTTTTTACCCTCCTGGCTTTTTGGTTTCCTCTTTAACCCACCCGTAACAATTCCTGGGGTGTTTGTTCAAAGAATAACAGAGGTGAGTCATCACCAGGTCACGGTTCAGTCATGTCTGTGCTGCCAGACAGTAAAAAAACTTGATTTATCCAAATAAACAGCTCTGTAATTAGGCTTTTGTTTTGGGGGTAGATAAGAATCCCTTTAATAGTTGGAGTATTAATTAATTAAATTTTTAAAGC
>JAODAL010061934.1:0-20034 GCA_025379985.1 Phyllomedusa bahiana | reverse complement strand
GAGGGCTAAGATGTATTTGGGGTAAATTCAAAGGGGACGAGTAGGCGGGGGGAGAAAAAGCGGTTCTGCCCGGACAGAGAAAAAAAGGAAGAGAACGATCGGGAAGAGAATGACTCATCAGGGAAGACTCATGGAGGTTGGGACAGTTGTAGAAAAAAATAAGAAGAGAAAATTCACGAGAAAAAAGTCACCTTGGGTCAGGGGTAATTTTACTTCTTGTAAACCCCCAGCTGTTTTTGTGTGGTGCTGATATGGTGATGTGATTGGGGGGGTTGTGGGTTTGCTGGTGTTAGCAGTGGGCAGTGTGGGTTTTCCCCTGATGAAAGGACACCTTACTTGTCTGAGGGGTTTCTCTGCCCCATTTTTTCTTTTTTGTTATGTTAGGGGCTCCACACAGAGGGTTTTGGTGTTTTTTTAATACTTTTTTTGTGCAAAAATTTGTACAGCATTAACACTCTATCTGCACAAAAACGCCCCAAAAAACATAAAAAAATGCAAAAAAATGCTCTGTGGAAGAAACCTTTTGGAGTATTTTTAGAAAGTGGCAAGGTGCGAGAAAAAGGGGAATTTTGTAAGCGGTATTGTTGTGGGGGGGGGGCTTTAGGCCCAGGGGAGACCGAACACCATCCCCAGTATACAGTGGGATGGAGGCGGAGTCCTCATAGTCACTTTTTGGTTGGGGCCGCTCTGCTGTTTGTCTGGTTTAGTGACAGCCGAATAGTCACCACCCGGAAGAGGGATGGGTTCTGGTCTCCACCCCTTTGGACCCTCGTTCCGGTCCAAAGGGGGGCTTTTTCCCTGCCAGAAGAGGACAAATCAAGTCTATAGAGACATCCATATGTCGTTGCCGTGCCAAACTTCCATCCTCTAGCAGGTCTGACGGGGGGTTCCTTAGGTCTGTCCCCTGCCATGGCTGTGTAGGGGATTTGGGGGCTGGACGAAAAGCCCACCAGCGCAACCTGAGCAGCAATCGGGTTGTTGTGAGCGATTTCTTCACCCCCCTAGTGTTTAGGACCCACCAGCGCAGAGCTGGGCAGACCCTTCCTGGATTCTTCAGGCTACCTGCCTCGCCCTTTCTGTGCTGCCCCCCCACCTTTATCCCCAATTGCTCCAGTGCCCTTTTTTCCAACCCACCTTTCTTTCCCAAGGATTGTATTGCACCCACTCTTCACTGGGCCATTAGTCTTTGATGCTGTGCCCCTCCCCTAGGTCAATCATGTGCTGCTGTAGCCCCGGCTATGTCCCCATGTCACTTCTGGCTTGTGTTGCTCCCCTCTCATTATGTTCACCTGGGCCCCGAAACCTAAAATTTGCATTGTGCCTTTTCCCCGGCCTGTGCTGTGCCGCCTTCCACAGTGTTATTGTGCCAATCTGTGGCCAAATCAGTGCTGTCCCTCCCCATTCTGTCATTTTCCCTCTGCGGTACTATGCTGTGCCAACAGACCACTCTTCAGTCGCCTTTCCTGTGGTTTTTTAAGCTGTTTCCACCCCCCACCACTCTATAAACGTTTCCCTGTTTGGTTTTTTTCCTTCTTTTAAACTGTCAGAGAAGAAAAAGGTTTTTCCAACGTTGTGTCTTCGGAGAAGCCGTAAGGCTAGTATGACATGGTCCTTTGTTTGCATCAGGATTCTCAGATGAGTAGGTAGCCAAAAGCAGGAGTGGATACAAAACATAGAACGCATGCAAATATTCCATTTACTTATTTTTTTGGGGATCAACTCCTGTTTCTTTTTGGCTTTGGCAATGATGGATCATTGACCAATTGAAAGCGGACACTGAAGGATCAAAGGAATGGCAAAATGATTAGTGACGTCAATGCAAAATTACTGATGACACCCTCTCCACTATTTCTGTATATCTATGGTTTGATTTTTTTGCCTGTGCGGATGCGTTGGTACTGACATCTGGTGAGAAGTTGTTGTCATTAGCACCTTTAAAATTGATTTACCTAGAAAATTGGGGGCACCTGTAATATTTATTTCTTGTCACTTTTAATTACTTCTGGTGCTCTATACCTCCAGGTGACTCTAGTAAAGCTTCTTGGCCATCATTTTAGTTGTGGCTGAGGTGACAGGCTAAGCATCTGTAGGCCAAGATCTTTCCATTAACCTAGTATAAGTAATTAACCTGGGATTCCCTGGTTTCAGTTTAGCACAACGTAACTCCTGTGATGATAATCTTTACTAACCTCCTGTCTTCCCCCTATAGCAGTAACCAGCTCAAGCCATGTGCACAGATATGCTGCAAGTCCAAGTGCTTGGCCGCTCAAACTACATATTGATCAGACACAAAATCAAGCCACAAGGCCAAGACGCCATCAATAATCCTTCTAACACACAGATTGGGAACGGTAAATTATATAGAAACATTTAATACAACTATTCTTTTGTGCATACAAATTTAAAGCACTTCGTAAACTTCTGGCATCTTTGATATAAGCGGTATACTCAAGTGTCCATAACGCAGCTTCCATTTAGCTGTTCGATTCAGCCCATCGTATTCCTCAGAGCCCTGGTTGAAATGGGATAATCAGACACCACTCCCACTTCTATTTTCACACCTTGTATCTGATTTAAGCTAGTTTACTATATAAGTGCACATAGTAGGTCAGTGTTGACCTGGTCAGTGATGCAATATCACTGAAGTGAAATTCCATACAGTGTGACTTCAGAATTAATACCAGAAGTGAAACCAGAAATGAACCAGGAATGACCTTAAGGTAAACACTAAGGGCGACATGTATGAAGCTCGCCGGGTCGAGGCGCGCCTTTCCGCTAGTTTTCCGGCGAAATCTGCGCCTGATTTATGTCGGGGCCGGGGCGCGCTCAAAACTTCCATTGTAAAGTCCGCCGCGCCTCGCCACTGTGTTGGGCGCCGTGCGGGATTTGGCGCAGTGCGGTGCTGGCCTGGATTCGCCGCCGAGCTAGTGCACTCATACATGCGGGGAAAAAGTCCGCCGCGCCTCGCCAGTGTGTTGAGGCGCAGTGCGGGGACTGGAGGCGCAGTGCGGCGCTGCGCCAAAGATTCGCCGCCGGAGGTAGCGACTCATTACATGGGGGAAAAAGTCTGCCGCGCCTCGCCAGTGTGTGGGGTGCAGTGCGGGGACTTATGGCGCTGTGCGAGGCTGCACCGAAAATCTGTTTCGATGCGAGACAGGTGGAAAAACAGAGAGAAATCATTCCACATGTCGGTGCGGGGGTATGAATCAAAAATCGCCTTTAAAAAAGGCGTTCAACATTCTCAGAAAAGAGCTGAAACCTCAAAAATAAAAAATACATAAAACAAAATCACTTTCCAAATATCCTAATTCTTGAATTAGGATATTGGATATTTACGGGAAAATACAGTAATTCAAAATCTGAAAGCTTTTCTCATTGGTCGGCATAAACCAGCCAATCAGAATAGGAGCGACAGTGAACCATTAAAACCTATGGAGAACTTTGACCAATCAGAATCAAAGGCGGGACAGTTCAAAATACAGTAAAAATGCAGAAAAAAGCTGATTGGCTGAGCTAGCGGGGGCTTGGCTAGCTCGGCCAATCAGAAAAGGAGCGACAAAGACCCCTTTAGCCTATGGAGAAGTTAAACCAATCAAAATCAAGGGGGGATAGTTCAAAATACAGAAAAATTCAGAAAAGAGCTGATTGGTTTAATCTAGCGGGGGCCCTTGTCTATCCCAGCCAATCAGAGTAGGGGCGACAGAGACCCATTATATCCTATGGGAGAACTATTGACCAATCAGTTAGGAGCGCAGAGACCCATTAAAACCTATGGAAAAACTATTGACCAATCAGAATCAAAGGCGGGACAGTTCACAATACAGTAAAAAGGCAGACGAGAGCTGATGAGCTAGCGGGGGCTTGGCTATCTCGGCCAATCAGAACGCGAGCTACTTCTCCCATTGTAGTTGTCAGGGCTAAGCTGTGCTCAGACTGCAGACAGGCTGCAGCAGCTGATGTGTGCTCCCTCCCTGATACACTTGCTGCTGACAGCTCTGTGAGTGACAGACGCCCAGCCACTCCTGACAGGGGGCGAGTGCACCAGCCTATGGGAGGACCCGGAGGCCGCTCCAATCAGCTGCAGGAGCGGTATCCAGGAATCCCATTTAAACTCCCTGAAGGCTGTGTGCTGCGCCTGTGATATTCCTGGCTACCTTGTTTTTTTATTCGGTTTTAATTGTGTTTTGCTTATCTGTATATTTGGACCTCGGCCTGTTCTCCTGACCCCGGCTTTGTCTCTGATTTTGTGCTTTGCTTCCTTTTGGGCTTTGCCCTCGGCTTGTTTACGTTTATTCCTCTGGTTCTGGTTTGTGGCTTTGGCGTTCCTATTTATATTGACCTGGACTGTCTGACTATTTTTGGGCTTCTCACGGCCCAGCACTTTAGCAGCGCGGGCTGTCGCCAGTTGCCGTCTCCCGCCTAGGGCAGCACGTCAAGTAAGGCAGGGACAGTGGGCTGGGTTCCGTTAGGCTCACTGAACCTCCCTTGACGTGAAATTATCACAGGCCGAAAACCGTTACTGCTCTACCCTCACAATGGACCCCTGACAGCTCTGGAGAGCAGATGCAGGGGCTAACCAGCTAGTCCAGGATTGGGTTTGGAGGGTTAGAAAAAACAGGAGGCCTACCACAAGTCAGAGGGTCCCTGCACTACCTTCCCTCCCGTGGAACCCCCTATCCAGTTGCCTGACAGGTTCGCAGGTAACAGGTAGGCCTTTGTGGCATTTAGAGAGGGTTGTCGTCTGTATTTTAGGCTCCGCCCCATTTTTACCTCAGGGAATGAGGACAAAGGGTGGGAATTGTTATGTCCTTACTGCAGGGTCCCCCCCAGGAGTGGGATTTTCGTTACTGCATGACTAAACCTGAACTGTCTTCGTGGACAGGTTCTTTGCCCCCTTAGGGGGTACTTTTTAATGACCCTGATAGGGAAGCTGTGGCCGAGGCTCAGCTGACCACCTTGAAGCACGGTAAGAAGACTGTGGAGGAGTTTTGCTCCGAATTTCGTCGCTGGTGCGTACCGTCTGGGTGGAACGACGCAGCTCTCAGATGCCAGTTTAGATAAGGGTTAGCTGACCATGTGAAGGATTTATTGGTGGATTACCCTACCCCTGGTACCTTAGATGAGGGCCATGGCACGGGCCTTTTCGTCTGGACAGACTTTTTAGGGAGAGATGGCAGGAAAAGGTTCCCCCCCCCTGTGGTCAACACCATGGTCACCCCTTAAACCCGTTGTTTCCGTTTTAAAACCCTCAAGAGGAGCCATGCAAGTGGGGGCTTTTTCTGTCACTGCAGCTGCGACCGTTAGGATTCTCGTCGCATCCAGGGGTTGTGGCTTTACTGTGGGAAGATGGACACAGAATTCGGGAATGCTCCAAACGGAAGACCAGGTCAGAAAAACTCCAACGCCTAGGTGGTCAGCAGGAGGATCACCTAGGCGAGCAGGTATTTCCTATTGTATCTAAAAAGTTGCTGCTATCAGTTAAGGTTTCATACTTGTCGCTGTCTAGTTCTGGGAGTGCGTTTGTGGATTCTGGATCAGCTTCTAATTTTGTTGATGCGTCTTTTGCCAGACGTCTGGGCCTACCTTGGAGACCGCTATCTGACTCGCTGCGGGTAGTGGCTATTGACTCCACCCCACTAGCTTGGGGCGCAATCCAATATTGTAGCCCTGAGCTGGAGATGATGGTCGGATCCATACATACTGAAAAGTGCATTTTATTCATTATGGAGGGGCTGCCCGCTGATGTGGTTTTGGGGCTGCCCTGGCTTCAGAAACATAACCCAGTGTTTGACTGGAATTCAGGGAAATTAGTCAGGTGGGGACAACGGTGTGTTGATAGATGTCTCCTTACCATGCTGGGCAATACTGATGTACAGGCTGATGCGCTATCTGGAAGTGGCTGTGCCAGCCTTGAGGCCTATGCGGCATCTTGTGAAGTTTCCGCTCGGGCTAAGGTTCCCAGAACTCGTCCTCCTGGTGAACTATGCCCTCACCTGTACCTGAAAAGTCAATATGTGGTTCAGGAGGTGGTTAACCCAGTGGCTTCTCGGCTGAAATTACCCTATTCTCTCTGTATACATAACGTGTCCCGGCGTGCACTTCGTAAGAGGTATATTCAGCCTGTGACTCCGCCCTCTGGGCCTCCTTCTCCAGTTCGCATAGAGGGGGAGTTAGAAAATGAAGTCGCCCATAGTTTAGATTCGCGTAAGGCCCAAAGGTCACTGCAGTACCTGGTCCATTGGAAGGGGTACGATCCTGAGGAGAGATCATGGGTTCTGGCGAAACCTACCCATGCTGATCGCCTGGTGAGGGAATTCCATGAGGCTCACCCAGACAAACCCAGATCAGGAAAGGGTCCAGTGGCCCCTCCTAAAAGGGGGGGGGTACTGTCAGGGCTAAGCTGTGCTCAGACTGCAGACAGGCTGCAGCAGCTGATGTGTGCTCCCTCCCTGATACACTTGCTGCTGACAGCTCTGTGAGTGACAGACGCCCAGCCACTCCTGACAGGGGGCGAGTGCACCAGAGTATGGGAGGACCCGGAGGCCGCTCCAATCAGCTGCAGGGGCGGTATCCAGGAATCCCATTTAAACTCCCTGAAGGCTGTGTGCTGCGCCTGTGATATTCCTGGCTACCTTGTGTTTCTTGTTCTGTATATTGTGTTCTGCTTACCTGTGTACCTGACCTCGGCCTGTTCTCCTGACCCCGGCTTGTCTCCTGATGTTGTGCTTTGCTTCCGTTTGGCTTTTGACCTCGGCTTGTTTACGTTTATTCCTCTGGTTCTGATTTGTGGCTTTGGCGTTCCTATTTGATATTGACCTGGACTGTCTGACTATTCTTGCTTCTCACGGCCCCAGCACTTTAGCAGCGCAGGGACTGTCGCCCAGTTGCCGTCTGCCGCCTAGGGCAGCACGTCAAGTAGGCAGGGACAGTGGGCTGGGTTCCAGTTAGGGCTCACTGCACCTCCCTTGACGTGACAGTAGTCTATGGAGAGATCGGCGCAATGCAATCTCGGATCTCAGCGTCGTGCGGCATGGAGTATGAATAAAAAAATAATTTTTATTAGTTGTACAATATTCTCCGAAAAAGAGCTGAAACCTTTCTACAAACATAAATCAATTAAATCCCTAAAAACGGTTTTCGCCGAGACCGGCGTACATAAGGAATTGCAATAGAGGTTTTTCCCGGGAAATACATTTTATTTAAAAATTTGTAAGCTATTCTCATTGGTCGGCAGGCCAGCCAATCAGAAAGGGCGACGGGGCCCCCATTCTAACCTTAAAGGGTATTAACCAATCAGAATAGGGCGACAAAGCCCCATTTTTCCCTTTGGAAAAGTTTGGCCCAATCGAATAGGGCGACAGTGGCATTTGCCCAGAAGGAGTATTAACCATTAAATGGGCGACAAAGTCCATTATTCCTTGGAGATTTTTGGGGCCCAATCAAAATAAAAGGGGGAATTTTAAAAATACTTTTAATAGACGAAAAGAGCTATTGGTGAGTTAGCGGGGGTTGGCTATTTCGGCCATCAGAGCGCAAACTCTTTCCTTTGTATTTTTGGAGAGAGGCGACTAAAATCTCGGGCTCAGCGCCGTGCGGCATGGAGTATGATAAAAAAATCTTTTTTTTTAAGGTAAAACTTTATCAGTAAGCGCTGAACCTTCAATAAAAATAAATCTTTTAAAAAACCCTTTAACAACGGTTTGTCGCCGAGCCCCGGCGTCATTGGGAATTGAATATAGAGAATTCCCGGGAAATACGAAATTAAAATTTGTTTAAGCTTTTTGATTGGTCGGCATAAACCGCCATCAGAATGGAGCGACAGGGGCCCCCTTTTTTACTATGGAGGAGAATTGCCCAATCAGAAGGGCGACGTGGCCCTTAAAATTTCCTAGGAGGGTAGTGCCCAATCAGAAAGGGCGACGGGGCCCCTTTTTAAGCTTGGGAGAAATTTTTTGACCTTCTTTTCAAAGGGGGACAGTAAAAAGGGCAAAAAAGAGCTGATTGGTTAAAAGCGGGGGGGGGTCGTCAGTTACCCAAATCAGAGTGCGGCTACTTTCTCATGAGTTTATGGGGAAAAGAAATTTCGAGCGAGCTCTGGTTTGGCTAATTTTAAAGGACGCGGTTATTTGGCCCAAAAGGGAGGGGGAAGACGTCAATGGGTTTTCTAATGCAATCTGAAATAAATTTTCATGGCCAAAATCAAATGATAAGTTACAAAAGTTGTCCCGATTGTTATAAAATGAATAATAATAGGGGGGGTAACGAAAAAAAAATTAATTCAAAAAACCCTTTTTTTTTCCTTATTTTTTTGGACCCATATATTTCCTTTGGCTAACAAAAAATAAGGAAAATTTTTTTGGGCTTTTTAAAAATTTAACCCCTTCCACTTTTGTCGTACTCTCGGCTTTGTGGGTGGGGGTTCCCGAAATTTTTGCCGTTGATTTCGTACGGCAATCTTGCGGTCCAAGGGAGCGCAAAAGATGGGCATGAAACGGGGTTATTCCCGCTGGATCATCGCATCCCCCACGGGGAGGCGCCCCGGCCCGCGGGGGTTAAAACCCCCGATGTCGCACTGTGGTCCGCAGCGGTGGGGCGGCGGTGGCCCCTGTGCCCGTGTCTGGCGAGAAACGGCGTGAGGCCTTTTCCCGGTTTCTCCTCCCGGGACAGCCGGATGCTGAATGACAGCACCCCGGGTTTTGGTGAGTCCGTGCCAAATGCTTTGTGGGCGCGTGACAGACAGTTGCCAGGGAAACCGGATACAGCTATAAATTATGGATTCCTATTGCATGAATGATCTGACGATCGTTTGCAATTCCCCCCTGGGGAAAGTAAAAAAAGTATGAAAAAGTTAAAAAAAAAATTTTAAAAAAAAAGTAAAACACAAACACAAAAAAAAAATTTTAAAAACACGTACACCCCCCTTTCCCCCCCTTTTTACAAACCCCAAAAAGCCCTAAAAAAGTAAAAAAATAAATAAAGCCCCATATTTGGAATCCCCGCGTGGTACCCCCCACCCTATAAATTGTCATGTTAATATTCGACGGTGAACCCCGTAAAAAAAAACCCCAAAAAACGTACAGATTAGCGATTTTTGTTCCCCCCCCCAAGCACAAAATGGGAAAAAAAGTAATCAAAACTCATATCAACATCAAAGTGTTGCAATTAAAACGTCGTTATCCCGAAAAAAAAAAGTCCTTACACACTCTGTAACGGAAAATTAAAAAGTCTGGCTATTGAGTTTGCGATGTAAATTTTGTTTTACAAAAAAAAACATTTTTTTTTTAAAAAAAAATTGTGTTTTAAAATAAAAAAATACAAAAATTTTGGTTACGAAATCGTCTCAACCCACAGAGTAAAACTAACTTGTCACGGTATTCACGGTGAACGTTTAAAAATAAAAATAAAAAAACCCTTGCTAGGATTGCGTATTTTCTTCCCCCTCCCTTTCCCAAAAAACAGATTTAAAGCGATATAAAGTTTGTCCCCAAAAAAATATTACCAATAAAAACGTCAACCACCGAAAAAAAAGTCCCTTACGCTCCTAAAAAAAAATAAAAAAGTTATGGCTAGACTGGGGTGAGCAAAAAAAGTGTTTTCCTTTTTCAAATAAATGTGTTTTTATTGTGTAAAAGCAGTAAAAAATTAAAAAATTTTCAAAAAGTGGGGTATCGTGTAGTATCGACCTCTGAGGAAAACTAGATGTCATTTTTACGACGTGACGCTGTAAAAAATAAAAATAAAAAACACTACCGGATTGTGTTTTTTGTACAAAATGCTTCACAAAAACCTTAAAAAAAAGTGTCAAAGCAATTTTTGCCCCCGTAAGGTTCAATTTAAAAAATCGTCTCTCGAAAAAAAAGCCACAAGCACTCCTTTTGCAAAAATTTAGAAAGTATGGTGTCAGGTTTGGACAAAAAAAAAAAAGAATTTTATAAAAAAGCTTTATTGTGAAAAAATAAAAAAAACAAAAAAAATTTTTAAAAATTTTTATCATTTTAATTGTACGACCCCCCTAGTAAGTTTCCCGTCATTTATCCGTTTTTGGGGAAAACTGTAAAAAATGAAGCCCAAAAACAATGGCGGAACTGCTTTCCCCCTCCATTTCCCTGGCCCAGGCTAAAAAAAAATACGGCACCCGTGCACCCAAAGCAAAAAACACCCTTAGGTGAGATCCCCGGGGGGTTGAATCCAAAATGGAGCAAATTTGGAAGGTTTACTGTTTTGTCTTTGGGGGCTTTGGAGATGCGACATGGCCCCACCAAAATTTTGGCGCCAAAAGCCAAATAGATCCCCCCCTTGTACCCCCAGCCCAAAAAAAAAACCCCCCCCCCCGGGGGTTGCCCCAATAAAGCGTTTTAACCCAATTGGGGTTTTTTTCCTAGATTCCTTTAAAAATTTTTTTTTCAGCTAAAATTTTTCAGAAAATTGGAAAATTTTTATTTTTTTTTTTTTTTTGGGAACGTAAAAAAAATTTGTGAAGCTGTGGGGTAGTTACTCACTAACCTTGGTATATTCCGAAAGGGGGTGTGTTTTCCAATATGGGGGGTTTTTTTTGGGTTTTTTTACGTTTTGGAAAACCCTTTGGGTGTCCCCAAAACCCGAAAGGCCCCCAAATAAAAATTTTTTATGAAAAAGGGGCCCCCCTGAGTCCGTGGGCTCCTCTATTTGGGGTTGGGTTTGGGAAAAAAATGCACTAGGCCAATATGGGGGTACCTTTAAAACGGCAGAATGGGGGAAAAATATTAAATTTTCTTCCCTGATCACATTTTTCGTATTCTTGTCAATAGCATAAAAAATTTTAAAATTTTGCAAAAAAAGTGAAAATTTTGAATTTCACTTCATTTGCTTTAATTTTGTGAAAACCTAAAGGGGGTTTAATTTAAATTTCTAAATGCTGTTTGAATCTTTAAGGGGTGTGTTTTTTTAGATGGGTATTTTTGGGGGGTATCTAACATAAGGTCAATCAAAGTCACGTTAGAACGGACTGGTCCTAAAAATTGTATATAGCAAATTTTTTTGAAAAAATTTGAAAAATTTTACTAAATTTTTAAGCCCCCTATGTCGTTAAAAAAAAAAAAACATTTAAAAAAATGTGCCAAACAAGCAGACTATGGTAGTGCTAGTTATAAGTATTTTGAGTGGAATACTATTGTTTACTCAGAAAAATTTTTTAAATTTGAAATTGGTAAATTTTTCAATTTTTCCCATAATTTGATATTTTTCACAAATAAACTCTTTTTTGGACCAAAAATTTTTTTATCTTTTAGCACAATGTGTCACGAGGAAAACAATTCTGATCAATGGATAGGTTAAATGTTTAAAAAATTTTTACATAAAGTGCACTGACAGATTTCAAAAATAGGGGTTGTCAGGAGGCCAAAAATGGTCTGGTGGTAAGGGTTAAAGGGTCAGTGCACCGGAAATTGTTTTGCGGTCGCTGCCCCCCTTTAAGCCTGCCCCTTCCCGTTACCCTGGATTCCCTTACCGCGTTCTGAGAAAGTGTTCTTTGAGTCTCGTCCTGATTACCGTGTACTGTACCTTCTTGCCTCCATCCCTCGACCAGGAACCTTTGCCGCCTGCCCTGACCTTATTGCCTGTCCCCGACTACGAGCCTGCCTGACGATTCTGTACCACACTACACCTTGGCTGCCACTGCAAGCAAGTCACATCAAGGATAGCGACCTGGTAGACTCTCGCAGCAGCAAGTAAATCCCGCTTTGCGGTTGGATCTACTTGGATTCGCTCCCTGGCGTGGCTAACACCATCGGATCCACTACCGTGAACCGTGACACTGGTCTGGTTTGACCTTTGCCCATCTGCTTGTTATGTCTCTGTTTCAGCCTGTCCTTGAAGCTTGTGTCCTTGTTGCTGGTGTCCTCATCTCTCCTGCTTTTTGCAATCTTGCCTGACCTCTTGGTGTCTGATCCCATCCTGAGTCTGCTGTATCCAAAATCTATGTGTCTCCTGCTGTTCGGGGAACCTGTTTTAAAAGGGGGTTTGTCTCACCACAGTGATTCATCTTACCTCAGTCCGGGTTTTCTTGGTTTCAATTTAAATTCAGGGGCGTGTTTACTGGTTTCCCAAATGGCTGCAGTAGATGCCAGGTCTGTAGCTATAGCAACATGTGCTGACGCCTATCATGAGAAAGTAAACAGGTCTGTAGCTTAGTGACTAAGGAGCTGATACAGCCCATAAAAGAGAGGATTTTAGGAATAGGGGGGGAAATGTTTTGGACACAATTGCAAAGTAAATTTGTTTTTGAAGTTTTTAACAAATAAAGAAACCCTTGTAGCGGACAACCCCTTTAAGTCCTAGATCTGTAGTCTCTGTGTTTGATCCCCTCAGTGTTGGTCTTGAGTCCTCACACTGGTGTCTTCCTGTGGCCAACCATGCTGCTGGGTTTGTTCCTGCGGTCCGGGAAAACGTGTTCCGTGTTGCTAACTGTTGGTCCATATTCTGCTTGGCTTGGTGTCTGCAAATTTTTTAATGTAGCCCAATTTTCCCCGGGTGTGTGTCCTACTGGAGGGATTTCTGTTGCCAGTGTAAAATTGGCTCCAGCCCGCAGTTGGCACTGGGAACAGAAAACTCTAGACCTACTGGTCTAGGTCCATGCTCCCGGTGTGCAAAAAAGTTGGTCTGGGTTTTTAATTTTCCCAGGTGTGTTCTGTTGTGGTCCAGTTTCCGCTGTGCCCAACCAATATAAAAAAGCAAGTAAATCTATATATAAAAAAAGCTTTTTTGGTAACATATACTAAAATATGTAACGAGCAGTGTAATGAGCTACTTGCTTTCCTTAAAGTCCATAGTTGAGAGGAGAGCGGAACCCAAAAGTCCATGTATAGTAGTCTCCCGGCGCCCTCGTTTCGGCTAACCCCTAGGGGAAAAAGACGGGTGAGCCTGAAAGGCCCGTGTGCGTTTGGGGAAGCCCCGCCCCTTTTTAAAACACGTTTTCCCTCTTACCAACTTCCTTTTATATGGACACCTTTTTTGGTTTGCCAAAGGGGAAAAAACTGGTTTACATGAAAGTAAGATAAAACTTAAAAAAACGTGGTTTTTAGTTCTCTTCTGCCTGGGGGCCCAGTGTACTCATTTTTTTCCCAAAAAACGATTCCTCCGAGAAAAGCTCTCTCCGGATTTATCTGTTTTTGCTTAATTCCTTTTTAAAAGCCCCATTTTGATCCCGCAAAGTGTGTTTTTTTTCAAAAAGAAATGTCTGCAACGTTTGTTTCCCAAAAATTTTTTTTTTTTTTCTGTTCTATAATTTCTGCATTATTGAGGTTTTTCAAATGGAGGACTTTGTCGGTAATTCTTTTTTTATTTGCGCTTATTTGCCCTATGTATCCTTACCCGGGGAATTTTAAAAAAATACACTAGCCTTTGAATTGCATGTGAAAAACCCCCTTTGGTTATTTTGTTTTTTTAGTGGGATGTGGAGTAAGTGCCTTTAAGTAGCATGAATTGCAGAAACTTAGGCAGGGAAAAAAGTCCCTTTTTGTTTCTCTGTTCATTCTGCTTGGTCCCTGCTTTTTTGTTAATTGTGATGAAACAATTAGTTCCTACGTCGGCCCTTTTTATGACAAAACTAGGAGTGTCCAAATAATTTGCATTTTTGGGTTTTTTGGTGAGTCCAGTTTTTTTAATGGCTTGTCGTATCACCCGCTATGTTATAAAAAGTACAAAGGAACATGGGTTCTATCCCTCCCGTTTTTTTTTTTGGGTTTTGTAGGTCTTCTTGTTAAAACGTTTTAATCTCCTTCCCAAATTTTCCAATGTTTCTTTTTTTAGCCTCTCGCTTTAAATTTATAAAAAGGATCTTCTCTTATCGTAATTAATTATCCTCGAGCATATTTCTAGCTCTTATGAGTGCCCTTTTGGGTTTCCCCCGTAAATTTAACGTGGGGATGTTGACCGTCTGTGTAAATTTTTTCTTTTTTCGATGGGTTTTTTATAAAGTGGTGTTTGGGACCTGGGCCCCTTTTTTATTTCAACATCTAGATAGCAAATCTTCTTTGTTATTTGGGGGTAAACTGTATAGATGGATGCTTTGATTGGGAGGTGATAAACTATTGGTTCCCTCCAAAGCTTCTCCATTAAAATACGTGTCGACTTTTCTCAACGGTATGACTTTAAAAAAGTCTCTCTGTTATAGACAAATTCTTTCGGTTTAATGTAAAGATTGCTTTCGGCGCTCCGGCGACCCCTTTTGGACCCCCTGAAAATTGAAGAATGTTCTTTCCCAAATCTAAGTGTTTTTGTAAGTATAAATCTATGATGTCATGATAAAGTTAATTTGGCTTTGGGTTTAAGCTAGGGTCATTCTTCTTAGTCATTAATTTTTCTATGTTTCTGAAAAGGGGTGTTGGGTAAAGGGATTTTAATCCATAGTGCAAAACACCATGCTTTCAATTTAAGCGTTCAATTTTTTTGAGGAACTGTCCTGTTCACAAAGTTTTTGGGGGGGTCATTTTTAATGTTTTCTGTAAATCGGGTTGTAGACAGCTAAGGGTTCCAGAATAGACCCAATACCGATTTTGGTCGGCCAGGGGGTCTCTCAATCGTTTTTTTTTCTTTGGCACCAGATGAGTAAGGGATGCGGGGGTTGAAAAAGATAAAAGGGTTTTCTCTTTGGGGGGTGATGTTCCTTGTCAACAGCCTCCCTAGGGTCTTTTCTTTTGTACGAAATTGTTCCTGTGTAGGATCCCGCCCCAAAATTTTTTTTTTATCTGTGGGTCCTTAATTCGCTAGGTTTCCCCGTTATATTCTTGTCTATCCCGTACCCCGACTGCTCCCCCTTTATCAGCTTTTTTTATGATATTTCCCCATTATTTTTTATTCCCTAAAGCTATTCCTTCCCCGTATGGTAATATTTTGGGTTTTTTTGTTTTAATGTATCCCATTTTTCTGCTACCTCCGCTATCACAACTGTTGGAACCTTTTTCCAAAGTGGGGTTGAAATTTCTGGATGAATGATTTGTGCTTAAGTTTTTTTAAAAAATATCTCCTAATTATTGACTCTGCCCCAAAAAAATTTTTTAATTAATAGCTCTACACAGACGATTTAAAAATCAATGTTAACTGAAAAGGGGTGGTGGTGCAGTCGGCAGAAAATTAGCCTTATTTTAATGGAGCGCTGTGCTTTTTTTAGTTTTGTGAGGAAAAGTTCAAAACAAGGCGCTTATTTTTTCTTTTACTGTTGTTTTTCCCCCCGCAGGGGGTTCCCTTTTTGGGCACACCCAGGGCTTTCGGGTCTGTATCGCTTGATCTTTTTGTCGTCCCAAAAAATCTTGTAGGTTATCCTTTCTGGGCTGTTCTCATTTGTGCGGTTTTTTACCGTATATTGATCGGAGGTTGCGTTGTACTTTGCGGTTGTCTCCTTCTGGGTCTTGGATGCCCGTTTTTTTATGGCGATGGCGTTTTGAAAGCTTACAATTGTGAGAGCATGGTGTTTTGCACTTTTGGAATAAATTCCCTTTAAAAACCCCATCCTTTCAGGAAGCTTTAGAAATAAATTTAAAGAACCCGAAGAATGACCCAGCTAAAAATGCAAGAAACTTTATCTGACTATCATAGATTTGATACTTACTAAAATCACTTTGTTTTTTAAAGATCTATATTTCAATTACAGGGGTCTCAATGGGTGCCGGGAGCGCCCCGGGATGAATTTTCATGTAGCCTATGAGAAAAAGGGTTTTTCTTAACAGAGATGTTTTATAAAAGTTTCCGGGTTTGGGTATGTCGACGAAGTATTGTTTTTGGGAGGAGTTTGGGGAAATCAAGAGTTTATCACTCGCTCAAAACAAATGCATCCCCTTTCGTTTACTCCCAAAATGCAAGAGGAAGATTTGCTATCTAGATGTTGAATAAGTAAGGGCCCCAGTGGTCTAACACCACTTTTTTAAAAAACCGATCGCAGAAATAACATATTAACAGAGCGAGTAACTGCCCCAAGTTATTCACGGGCATCCCAAAAGGTGCCATAAGAGCTAGGGAAAATTTCTCGGGGATAGATTATATTACGAGCAAGAGAAGATCCCTTTTGATAAGTTTATAGCGAGAGGCTAAAAAAAGAAAACATTGGAGAAATTTGGGAGAGGAATTGAACGTTGAACAGAGAAGACTATAAAAACCAAAAAAAAAAAAAGGGAGGGTGAAGATTATGTTCCTTTACTTTTGATAATCATAGGGCGTGATACGACAAGCCATTAAAAAAAAATGGTATTGCTATCCAAAAAGACCAAAAAAAAAATGGGAAATTATTTGGGAACTCCCGTTTTGTCTATAAAAAGGGCCGTATGTAGGGAAAATAATTTTTATCACAGTTAACAAAAATGCAGGACCCCAAGCAGAGTGTTAAGGGGTAAACAAAAAGGCACTTTTCCCGCCCAAGTTGCTGCAATTTTCAGTGCTTCATTAAAAGGGACTTACATTCACTCCATAAAGGATACAAAAAAACCTAAGGGGTTTTCCCTGCAAATTTTAAAAGGGGTAGTGTATTTTTTTAAAAAAGCCTGTGGTAAGGGATCATTGGTCAAATAACGTTAAATTTTAAACCCCGGGATTACCGAGCATAAGTCCCCCTTTTGGAAATTTCTCAATTAAAGAGAATTTAGATACAGAAAAAAAAAAAAAATTTGGGGAAACAACGGTTTTGGACTTTCTTTGAACTAAGAACACTGTAGCGGATCTGAAATGGTGCGTTTTAGGGAGTTAGAGCAGAAAACGAGTAAATCTGGAGAGGCTTTGTCCGGGGAAGGAATCTTTTGGATATTTAAAAATGGTACATGGCTCCCCTAGGCATGAAAGGATTTTAAACCTACGTGTCTTTTTTTAGTTTTTTTCTTACTTCTGTAAACCCGTGTTTATGGGTTCCTTGGCAACCCTTAAGGTGTCGAGTTAAAAGGAAGTTGGTATGGGAAAAATTTGTGTTTGAAAAGGGGCGGGGGCTAGCCCCCCAAAAGTCACAAAGGTCCTTTTTTGGCTCACCTTCTGTTTTTTCCCCCACGGGGTTAGCCAAACCCAGGCGCCGGGGATACTATAAGGACTTTGGATTCCCCCTCTCCTAGCAGTCTTGGACATTTAAAGGAAAGCAAGTAGCTACATTTGCATCTCGTTACATATTTTTAGTTTTTAGTTACCCAAAAAAGCTTATTTTAATTTTTGTTTTGCTTGCTATTCTTATTGGTTGGTACAGTTTTGGGATTGGGATTCCATTTTTAGCAAAAAAACCTAGCAGGGTTAGAGAGCCTGCGTTTTTTAAAATATGCCGACATTTGAAGATCCGATTCCCTTTTGCCCTGTGTTTTTTTTTGTGTTTGGGTCCGCTGTACCAGTATGTTTCGCTTTGGCTGGATTCCCCTGTTCCCAGTGTTTCTGTTGCTGTTTAGAGTCCTTTTCCTTGTGTGCCCCTGTGGTGAGGTCGTGTTCCTTGCCATGAGACAGGTCAGGCAACTGTCAATCTGGGGGCTAAAGATCCACTCCCTTCATCAAGAGACATTTTAAAAAAAATACCTGTATACCTGTCTTCTTGTATCTTGCAAAAAAGTCCTTTAAATGTCACAACCAACACGGCTTTTCTTTTCCCCCTCAGCCCGTGGACTCAAAAAGTTTTTAAAGAAAAACAGTTATAAGTAAATAAAAAAATTAAAAAAATTCTAGGTCACCACAAACAGACCCAAAATTTCCCATTTCCCAAAATGTTTTTCCCCTTTTTAAAAGGGAAAAAAAGGGTGTAGGTTGTAACCAAGCAATGAGGAAAGTTTACCCCATCATAAACGGAACAGCAACAAATTGGGGGCCCAATTTGGGTGCTTCAAAAAGAAAGGGCCCATTTCACCGGGCAACCATAAAAAATAAAATTTTTAACAAGACCAAGAAACTCTTTCTATAACCCAAATTGTTCCAAGACTCTCCTTTTGAAGGGGCTCTGTTTACAGGTGTAAGAAATGGGGGCCCCACTTCTTTGGGGGTCTCAGCTCACTTGTTCCCCCAGCTTGTTCGAATCTCCAGTACTTGGTGGTAAAAATTTTCCATGGGATCGGTGAATTGGTGGTGATTTCCTTGTTTTTGGTAATTTTTTGGGGTTTGCAACAAACAGGGTGCCGGATGTTGTGGGGCCCAAATAAACCCGATGGGTATAGTAGAAGCCCCAAATGCTTTTAAAGGAAAAATATGGCCCCAAAAAAACAACTTTTTTGGGCCCCCCCCAACGGGTTTCCGATGGGGACAAAACAATTAAAGGGAAAATTTTTGGCGGGTAAATGTATTGATGAAACAAAAAATTTAATTTTATTTTTTGATGAATGGGAAAACCCGTTCTCCCATTATGTGGGGGACTTTGATGGGCTGTTTTTATCCGGGGCTTGAAGAAAAGTTGAAAAACGGTTTCCCGGGTTCATCCAGTAAATGGGAAGAGATTGAAAAGTCAGGGCATCACCCCACGGCCTGGGGAAAATTCTCCTTAATCCCCCCCCCTAAGCTTTTTCCCGCTGCTGCTTTGTCTTTTTCTTATAGATAAACCTCCTAAAATTCCTTTAAAATTTAAAAAACCCATTACCCTGCCCAGGCCCCTCTGCCCCTGTCTCCCGAGTTTCGGGACATCTCCATACCCCTCTTTAGAGTTCTCTAAACCCCCCTTTTTCCCTTCCCAGAGATTTCTGTCGGGGCCCTGGGGGGGGTCATCATGGCACACTGGGAAAAAGGGAAAAAAAAAAGGAAGGAAAAAAACTCTGTAACAGAAAAACATCACCTGTGATCCCCCGGGTGGCAACTGAAATTTTAAAACATTATATGTTTTGCAAAAAGAAGTTGTCAGCTGGGGATAAACTGGCTTTTAACTGCCCTGTTTTCACTTTTATGTCTGCAGAAAAGGGACGTAAACCCTTGAGTCATTGGCTTTTAACTGCCTGAAAC
Source organism: Phyllomedusa bahiana (assembly GCA_025379985.1). Lineage (NCBI taxonomy): Eukaryota > Metazoa > Chordata > Amphibia > Anura > Hylidae > Phyllomedusa > Phyllomedusa bahiana. The sequence goes on along the minus strand of JAODAL010061934.1, from coordinate 1,125 downwards.
CCAATTTATATGGCTGAAGAGAAGATGTCAGCTGTGAATCACTGGCTGAAAATGCACTGTAAAAACTTTTTAGTCTGGAGAAGAGCCCTTTTGAATCCTGGCTTAACGCACTGAATTTCCCTTATTTCTTTTTAAGTTTCCCCTTGATCCTTGAACTCACTTAAAACAATTTTAGCCCCTCTAGAATATCCCCTTTTGAGTCCGGGCTTAACTTCCCTTTAACCATTTTGCTGCAGGAGAGTCCTGGACATCCCAAAAAAGGAAACAATTTCTGCAAAAAGACCCCCTGTGAGTCTGGCAACTGCACTTTAACCATTTAAAATTGAGAGAAGAGGATTGTGATTACGCTTAACTGTCTGTAATCACTCATATATTCCAGGGCCGATATATTTATAGTCATAATGGGGGTTTTTCCATGGGGTCGTCGGCGGTACATTTAGTCTTATTTTGTTTTTTATTGGTTTTATGGGATATTGTGGTTTTTTTTATTTACAGTATGCGGTTATATGTGGGGTATTTTTCTGCATGTACAGGTTTTTTTTGTTGATGTATTGGGGTCGCCCTTGCAAAAAAATTTTTAACTCAGAGCTATTTTGAATTTAATCCCCCATGATCGCCCCCCTCCCCCTCCTCTCATCTGGGGTCATGGTGACCAGAGTGACCAGCCACAGGGAAGGCTCCAGAGTGCCAGCACGGGGAATCTCCAGAGTGCCCCCGACAGGGAAGGCTCCAAGTGCCCACGGGGAAGCTCCAGAGTGCCCCAGACGGGAAAGGGCCCCAGAGGACCACACGGGAATGACCCCGGGTGACCCACAAATTTCCCCCGGCCGAACAGGGAAGGGCTCCGAGTGACACAAAGGGAATGACTCCAATGACCAGCCAGGGAAGGGCTCCAGGGGGCCAGCCGGGGAAGGGCTCCAGAGTGACCACACAGGGAATGACCCACAGTGACCAGCACAGGGAAGGGCCCCAGGTGCCAGCACAGGGAATGCTCCAGGAAAGACAGGGATGACCCAGAGTGACCAGAAGGGGGGCCCAAGTGACCCACGGGTGGTCCAGAGTGACCAGCACGGGGGAAGACCCAGAGTGCCACCAGGGAAAAAGCTCCAGAACCCCCCCCCCAAA
>JAODAL010061933.1:0-20034 GCA_025379985.1 Phyllomedusa bahiana | reverse complement strand
GGCAGGACGGGCCCGCGGTCCAAGGCAGGGCCCGTGGCATAAACCCGTGACACCTAGATGGGCATTGCTTCCCCTGAGTTTGTAGGCCTGTGCTTAAAAAAATTGAAATCTTGCGGGGCCGGGAACCAGCGGGTGCCCCGGCATTTTTTGCCTTTTTTTCCCTTTAACCCATTTTAAAGGGGCATGATCCTCACCAGCCTAAATTTGCACCCGGAGGTGTCCCGGGGGAAAATCGAGCCCCCATTATGGGCCCAAAAGCATTCCCTCTCCAAAGGTGTATTTACGTGGGGCAGGGACAGTTCCCGCTAGAAACTCCGGGATTTCCTCCCCTTTGAAAACCGGGCATACCGCCCTTGGGGCCGCCCTTGAGGCCCCCTTTTTTCCCCACAAATTCCGCGAGAAATGGGGCCACAAATACGGGTTTCTAAAAGGGAATTTTGGGGGGGCCCCCTCACCCTCGGGGGCCCCATTGCCATGGCGGATTAGCTTCTTTTCAGGCCCGTCAGGGGTCTGCCATCTGGGCAAATTGGGGATAAACGCCGGTAATATCCCAAAATTTCCCCAGAACGCTCTATTTTTTTTAAAGCGGACGGGGCCAGTTTTGGATGGTTTATCTTGGTTACCTGAGGTTTTTCCTCCTCTCTTCCACGAATACCCCCAAATAACGGGCCTCCTCCATCCTATGGCGACTTACTGGGATTTATGGGAAACCCCCTTTTCCCAACGCATCTAGGGCAGCCGGTCTTCCCAAGGTGATTTCCCCCCCTCGGTGAAGTCAAATGTGTCAAAGTAACTGACACTATGCCCTTTTGGGGATCTAAGATCCTTCCCCTAGCCCTTTGGAAGGGGGGGGGGCCCCTTCAGCCTAAATGGATTCTTTCGTATTGGAAGGACCCGTTTGTGGGAAAATGCGTTTTTTCCGGGGCCCCCTTGCAAGGGGATCTCAATCAGCTTTGGGGTCTTAGGTGGTGATTTAAACCCGGGGTGGCCCGGGGGGTCCATCAGCTCTTCACCCCGGGGAGGGGATGCATCTACCCTTTGACACCTCATTGAGCTTGCGGGAGCATTACAGAAGCGCCCCACGTTGGGCTTTTGGATAACACGAGGGGGTGGACCTCCCCTCCTAGATTTTTTATCACTCCCAACTTTAACATTCTCTGCACCTCCCTTGCCACAAATTTTCCCCAAAGGGCCCGGGGAAACGATAAAGTTTTTAAACTTACCCTTCCCTGAGGCTCGGTAACAATCTCAAGACCACCACCTGGTTAGCCCGGGGGCCCCTGTTGAATAAGTCCTATTTTGCGGGGGGAACGTGCCCGCACTGTTGGTTTTAAGAGAAGGTCTCTGCGATCTTCACCCCTTAAATTTCTGGGTTGGGCAACAAACAAAAAATTTTCCTCCGGGGGGTCCCTATTTTCCATGGTTTCAGCATTAACTGGTTACTTGGTAGATTCCTTCTCTGGTGTGGGCCCCGATAGTTGCCCCCCCCACCTTCTAACTACCCATAGGGGACCTTTCCATTAAAACCCGGAACTTGCTCTCCAAACCCTTGGTATAAGACCAGGACCCCTCCCCCGGACCCCAAATGCCCCTACCAGGGTGCGTTATAGATTTGCTTGTCCTCCTGAGCCTGTGAGGGGGTGGTCCTTAAAATGGGAGTACCTGAGGATCTGTTTTATAATTGTCCCACATGAAAGACACTTTTAGGGGGGGGACCTCATCCCCCAGGTCTCCTTGGAAAATGTCTAGTGACCCTAGGATTCCTCCCATAGGTAATTAAAAGGGGAGAATGTGGAGGTTGTGGAAATCTCAAATAAAAAAACAGCAGTTTAGGGAAAAAAAGGTTTGGGTCCCAATTGGGGCCACCCTTCTCGACTACTTTCTTAAATGGCCTTTAAGAGGTTGTCTCGTCATTGTTTGGGGTTTTTTAATTAAAAAATCTTTAAAAAAACAAGCGTTTGCAATTATGTTCATACAAATGCCCTATGATTTTGGTTGTCCCTGGTGTGGAGGCATCAGTCTCAGTCACTATACCCGGACCTGTTGATTTTTTTTTTCACTGGTGTCAGTGCTGGTGTCATCAGCTTCTCAATACGGTCAGAGCACGGTCCCCTTTGCTTAGTTGGGCCACTGTGATGCTTCTGAGGGGGGGGGGGGAGGGCCGGCTTTGTGTGCTGTGCTCCCTGGATTAACCCTGTGTGTATGTCCTCCTGTCTCTCCGATTGGAAGAGTGAGGGGGTACTGATTATGGTCAGTACGATGTGAAGAGTGAAAGTGTGTTACTTTTAATCTGTGGTTTGTGGAGTTTGTCTAACAAATTAAAACGCGGGGGGCGTGAACAGTTCATTTAAAACCCCCCCCTGCTTGCTGTTTTGTGAACATCGTGGTTATTGTAACTCACTTAAAGCTCCCCTGTGTTGTTCTTTGGGAGGGACAGACAGAACAGGGTTTGCTGTTGTTGCGGATGTCCGTGGGTTTTGTATGCTAAGCAGGGGGGTTAAAAACACTGTTTTCCCCCTGCTTGCTATTAGCATAACATTTTACAGCCCTCTGGCTCCTAGCCACTCATAGATGCCCCTCCTGATCTGTGGAGAGGGCGCAAGGCTCGCCACGGCACAGTGCAGGTCCCCGCGTGGCGCCGCAGCAGACTTTTGGGGGGCCAACAGGGTTAACTCTGACAGTAAACCCCCTCGCCCTCCCCCTGCTGTATAGAAGTTACTGCAGTTGGAGATGGAGAGCTGTCTGTGTGCTGAGGGGAGAGGAGAAGAGGCAGACAAGAAGCACGCCCCTGAATTCAAAAATCCTGCCAGACACACTGAGATAGGCTGAAAGCCTGTAGTGAGGCAACTCCTTTAAGGTCTTGTTGAAGCATTCCACCAAGCCATCGGTCTGGGGGTGATACACTGAGGTGCGTAGTTGGGTCACCTTCAGAACCTTACAAAGATCCTTCATGACTCTCGACATGGAGTCCCTTGATCCGTCAAGATCTCTTTTGGCAGTCCCGTTCTGGAGAATATATGCCAAAGCTTAATGACCCAGACACAGCCACCACTTTCTACAACCACACAATCACCACCACCCTTGACTCAGTCGCTCCTCTCACACACAACAGAACCCGCAAAGTCAACAGACAACCCTGGCACACAGACTCCACTAAACAACTGAGGCGTGCTTCCAGAATTGCAGAACGCCGCTGGAAGAAAACTCGCTCCACCGATGACTTTGCCTCATACAAACAATCACTACATACATTTAAATCTGCACTCACCTCAGCCAAACAGGACTATTTCACCAATCTCATATCCTCCCTGTCTCACAACCCCAGACAATTATTCAAAACCTTCAACTCTCTCCTCCGCCCACCAGCACCTCCTCCCCCATCCCTCCTTTCAGCAGACAACTTTGCCATTCACTTCCTCCAGAAGATCAACCACATCAGAGAAAGCTTCAGCCCGCCATCCCCACCACCCTCCTCTACTCTTGCAAACTGCTCTTCCCCTTTAACCTGCTTCCCCACTGTCACTAATGACAAGCTCTCCGCTCTACTGTCCAAATCCAACCTCATTACCTGTAGTCTTGATCCACTGCCATCCCACCTCATCCCAGACCTCAGTGCTTCTATTATCCCAGCCCTCACGCATCTCTTCAACCTATCGCTAACCTCTGACATCTTCCCTTCTGCCTTTATTCATGCTACTATCACTCCAATCCTGAAAAAAAACTACCCTTGACCCCTCCTCTCTGTCCAACTATCGCCCCATCTCACTGCTCCCTTTTGCTTCCAAACTTCCAAACTCCTCGAGCAGCACGTCTATCTTCAGCTGTCCTCCCACCTCTCCTCCAATTCTCTTCTTGACCCACTACAATCGGGTTTCCGACCCCACCACTCTACCGAACCCGCCCTAACCAAGGTCACCAATGACCTAGCAACTGCCAAAGCCTCACGCCACTACTCTGTGCTCCTCCTCTTAGACCTGTCCTCTGCCTTTGACACTGTCGACCATTCCCTCCTGCTACAAATCCTCTCCTCCTTCGGCATCACGGACTTGGCCCTTTCCTGGACCTCCTCGTACCTCACTGATCGGACATTCAGCGTCTCTCATTCTCGCTCCACCTCCTCCCCCTGGCCACTCTCTGTTGGTGTCCCTCAGGGGTCAGTCCTGGGTCCTCTACTCTTCTCTCTTTACACTCTTGGCCTCGGTCAGCTCATAGCCTCACATGGCTTTCATTACCACCTGTATGTGGACGATACCCAACTCTACATCTCCGGCCCAGATGTCACTTCTCTACTCTCCCGGATCCCAGACTGTCTATCGTCCATTCCCTCCTTCTCATCACGTCTCCTAAAACTAAATGTGGAGAAAACAGAACTCATCATCTTTCCACCATCCAACTCCACCCTTGCCCCTGATCTCTCTATCTCAGTCAACGGCTCTACACTCTCACCTGTTCGCAAGTCCGCTGCCTTGGGGTAATCCTCGACTCCGCTCTATCTTTCAAACCACACATCCAAACCCTCACCTCTGCCTGCCGCCTCCACCTGAAAAATATCTCTCGCATCCGTTCGTTCCTCAACTTCGACACTACAAAAATGCTGGTCCATGCCCTTGTCATCTCCCGCCTAGACTACTGCACATCCTTCTCTGTGGCCTCCCATCTAGCACTCTTGCTCCCCTTCAAACAATTCTCAACTCTGCTGCCCTTCTTATCCACCTCTGTCCCCGCTACTCCTCTGCCTCTCCCCTCTGTCAATCTCTTCACTGGCTCCCCGTTGCCCAGCAAATTAATTTCAAGTTGCTAACCCTAACCTACAAGGCTCTCCATGACCTCTCCCCTCCATACATCTCTGCCTTAATCTCCAGATATCTCCCCTCACACAATCTCCGCTCCTCACAGGACCTTCTTCTCTGTTCTCCTATTATCATCTCCTCACATAACCATCTCCAAGACTTCTCCCGTGCTTACCCCACACTCTGGAACTCACTGCCCCAACACCTCAGACTCTCCTCCACTTTCACCAGCTTCAAAAGCAACCTGAAAACCCATCTCTTCAGGAGCCTATAACCTTCACTAAACTTGTCACTACTTCCTCCACAGACATGTCTGCCCCTCACCTCCTGTCTCTTTCCCCCTCCTTGTAGATTGTAAGCCCTCGCGGGCAGGGTCCTCTCTCCCTCTGTCGTGCCAATTGTCATTCATCACTTATCATTGTACTCGTTTGACTTATGTTATGTATGTAACCCCCTCAAATGCACAGCACCCTGGAACCAATGGCGCTTTAAAATAAATAATAATAATAATAATAAAAAGCTCCCTAGCAATGACTTTTGAGGAGGCCTTTCTCAAGGGCACAGCTTCAGGGTACCTGGTGGCACAGTCCATGACAACCAGAATATACTGGTGTCCTCTAGCCGATTTTACCAGGTCTCCCACTAAATCCATTGCTACCCTTTCAAAAGGTATCTCTATAATGGGCAATGGGATTAGCAGGCTGCGGAAACTGGCGACAGGGGAGGTTACCTGGCACTGGGGACAGGACTGGCAGTAGTTTCGGATTTCCCGGTAGCACCCTGGCCAGTAAAACCTGCATAGAATTCTCTCTATGTTCTCATCTGCCCCCGTGTGTCCCCCCCAAGACATGACTGTGAGCCAGTTCCATGACCAACCGCCTATAGGGTTCGGAACTAGCAGTTGTTCCACCACTTCTTCACGGATTTTGGTCACCCGGTACAACAATTCCCCTTCATGGCAAAATGGGGAAATTTTTCCTCGGCCCCTGACTCTTGGGGTACCCCATCAAGTACCACCACGTTATTGAAAGCCCCTTTCAGGGTTTCATCCTGCAGTTGGGCCGTCCCAAAATTTCCCAGAGATACCCTAGGCCTGGGACGGTCTCGTCAAGGGGTGACTCTCCTCACCATCCCCTACCATGACGGAGAATGGGAATTCGGGGACCACCTCCTGCTCAGGGCTGTCTGGGCTCTCGGGGGGGTTTCCGCTGTACTGCACTTTCCCACAGTAACCAAAAGAGAGGGCAGTAACCCCTGCACAATGCCTAAGTTTTGGGACACTGTACCCCCATCAGATTTTAAATTGACTCGTGCCACTGGGGACACTTTAGTATCCCCATGTATGCAGGTGACCCCCAAAGTTTTCCCTGGGATGAACACATGGGGAATACGGACTGTTAGGAGAGTGACCAAGCTCCCCGAGTCCAGGACTCCCCTGACAGGGGTACCATTCGCCCTGATTGAACAGAGTGGAAGTCCCTTCTCCGTGTCCATCACCGCTGTGCAAGCGGATTGTGAAAAAAAGGAATGTACGCCGACCTATAGAACAGTCCATGGGTTCCGCGCCGAGTGGGCATTGGGCCGCCATATGCCCTACAGCGTGGGACTTCCAACAGATGATCTCACTGACAGGGGGTCTGGATGTTGGCTCTGGCAGGCCTCTGGCCTTTGACCGGGCTTCTCGAGGGGTTTCGGACCCCCTTCTTGGGCCATCAGAGTCACTCTGGGTACGCCAGTAGGGAGGGGCAAAGGGTCCTGGTTCAACCATGGAGTTCTCCACGGCCTGATACCTTTCCACCAAGGCTACCAAGTCATCCGCTGTCTGGGGATTTCCCTGCGCGACCCAGCACTGCACTGGCTTGGGAAGAGCGTGCACAAACCGGTCCATCATGACCCTTTCCACCATCTGGGCTGGGGAACAGACCTCTGGCTGCAGCCATTTCTGGATGAGGTGTAAGAGGTCAAACATTTGGGACCTTGGGGGTCTGTCCCTCCTGTATCCCCACTGGTGCACCCTCTGAGCCCGGACCGTGACCGTCACGCCCAGGCGTGCCAGGATCTCTGATTTCAGCTTAGGGTATTCCCTGGCATCCTGCAGAGACAAGTCATAATAGGCTTTTTGAGGCTCGCCTGTGAGAAAGGGGGCCAGGACCACAACCACTACGGGGCTGGTAGTCTCTTCCGTTCGGCAACCCACTCAAAGACGGTGAGGAAGGCTTCCATGTCATCTTCTGGGGTCATCTTCTGCAGGGCGTCTCGTACCCTTTTCCGCGCTTGCTGTCCGTCCTCCTGACGGGGTGTAGCTGGGGTCTCCTTCCCCCGGATAGCTTCCTCCATGATGGCCATCTGCCTGATTAGGAGCTGGTTAGTCTCCTGCTGTGACCGCATGGACTCAGCATGGGCTTGTTGCTATTAGGTGCTCACCTGCACCAGGTGCTTCAGCAGCTCCTCCATTACACCTGTCTGGCTTTTAAGAGTAGCAGCCGCCTTAACCCAGGACATGCAGTCTCTTACTCCAGGATGTTGCCCACATCCGAGACACTAATTGTAGGGATTAGCTCAAACGGAAGCAGTCCTTTGGTGTGAAACACGCAAAGGTTTATTGGTGCAGTCCACAAAACATGCAAATAAACGGCAGGCTTGCTTCAGCCAAACAAAAGGTATCCGGAAAAAAAGACGGTCACGGGTATCAGTGCAGTACCGTCCTTTGGTTCCCTGGGCAAGGAACCCGCATGCAGGTCTCAGTCTCTCTCCGGAGTGCAAGGCCCAGCTCTGGCTCCCATCCAAACACTCACTCCACTGACCAGTTTGTACAAGGTAGGGAACCACATTCCCTCTCACCTGAGCCTGCTGTCTTATATAGGGCTGGTAAGCCCTGGCCTGGAATGTGGGAGCAGTCATCCCACCCAACTCTTCTGACTGCTCCAATAAAGCCCGGCCTGGATCACCGCATTACTGCCATACTACAAATACAAACATGTCAGTGGCCGGCTGCTGCTGACACCAGAATAACTGGGCTTTATTTCACCGACCTCAGGCAGATCGTGACACATATCGTCCATCAACAATCGCTCCTTGTGCCTTCCTACAACTACTAATAATCTATTATTCCCAATCACTGACTCCTGGACTTCATGTAGGATGTTCCTCCAGATGGGATTTTGCCTTTAATCCTCTTTTTTTTCTCAGGTTTCTTAGGTTCAGGACTCTCTGTGGAAGACAATGGTCATTCTGGTCAGTGACCCCACAAGGATGGACGAGGACAGGAACCAGACGGCGGCGGCGGCGGCCAGGATACTAGAGCTCACCCTGGAGATAATCAACGTGATCACCGGAGAGGTGAGCGTCTCACATGACATCACTCCTATCTCTATTAATAAGACAGGACATGACTGGAAGGTGAAGGCTCCTTAGAATCTATGTAGTGATCGGGGTCTCCCCATACACAGGGTTACAAAGTGGTTAAGGAATCTGCTCCTGAATGTGTGACCCCCCGTGTGTCCAGAGGACGAAGCAGCACCCAGATCCTCTTCATCAAGCCTCATTTACCGATAGATGAGAAGAAGATCCTAGAACTGACCAGTGGGATTACTGAGCTTCTGACTGGAGAGGTGAGCGCTGCTGGCAATGCGGGGACATTATAACCCCAAAAGAAGTGTATGGAGGAGAATTGTGTCAATGTCTGTGTCAGGTTCCTATAAGGTGTCAGGATGTTGCTGTCTATCTCTCCATGGAGGAGTGGGAGTATGTAGAGGGACACAAGGATCTGTACAAGGACGTCATGATGGAGGATCAACCGCCCCTCACATCACCGGGTAAGAGGAGACCTCCATGATTGTAGAGGAGACCAGGTCTGAGGGTCACCTAGATCCCCATCATCTGATCATCACATATAAAAACTATAGACTCAATCCCTGTGTTTATGTCCTATAGATGGATCCAGTAGGAGAAATCCACCAGAGAGATGTCCCAGTCCTCTATATTCCCAGGATGGTCCAGAGGAAGAGCAGAACCTCCCACTGGATGATCAGGTAGATGAAGCTGAGATTCCTGGAAATCCTCTATAGATTGCTGTAATGAAGCTTCTCCTAATCTCCTCCAGCAGCAGTGGAGTATATGCTGTATCTCATCTTGTTACTGTTGGGAGTGGCTACAAATGGTGTCTGATTCCATATAGGATTGTGTAACCTTCCTCCTGGTTGGACTTGCACTTGGCAATGAAGATTCATTGTGGATGAATGTAAAGTTCTACAATGTAAATCATCCACTAAATAACAGCACAATGCCAGTCAGCTGCCTCTAAGGCTACAGAATACTGTCAGGGACTCACCAGTTATGGACATAATCTTTCTGCTTTACAAGACATTAGTGCAGCCTCATCTAGAATATGAAGGGCAGTTTTGGGCACCAGGGATGAAACCATCTGAAGAGGAGAAACCACAGTAATGAGATGTGTAAAAGCTGTGACATTACTGAATAATGGGAATGAGCAGCTTCTACTTCAGGATAGATCATTCCATGTGGCCACAACACATTGTTCTGTACAATCCTTGGGGGAATGTTGGTCCTGTCACAATGTATTTGAATTGCACTATGTGTCCACTGTGCTAGAGCAGCATTACAGCAGGACCCCACCTGCTTCTATAAACCTCACACAGTACTTAGATGCTGTACACAAGGCAAAAATAGAAAATATCTTCTTATTTATTTATAAATTCAAAGCAACATATTAAGGAATCATCTTCAAAAACCGTAACATGCATACAAACATTAATAAAAGCACGGGACACTTAGCTGGGTTCAGCAAGTCCTTTCAACGTAGATATAGACGCCAGCAAGCCAAACGAGGAGTGGAGCCCAAGTCGTTCCTACTACGATGGATGCATGTTGCCCGATCACGCAACGTTTCGGGGGACCACGCCCCCTTTCTCAAGCATGACATCACTTCCAGGAGGGTCGTTCTTATAGTGTCCAGCTCAAGGTACTTGATCATTTTAAGATCATTAATGCAACAGACAAATATTATCACTTTAAACGTATGCATTAAACATAGACACACAGACATCTACAAAAAAGACTAACTATTGCTAGGGAACTTATCACTATATTGCAGTTATGCGTAACATCATATATTTGCTATTCCTACTCTAATGCCCTAGACAGATAGTATACACTAACCTAAAATCAACGGGCAGCAAGGTATGGGGCATATACCTTAATGATTACAGGAATACATTCCACTGACAGCTTTCATTTAACCCCTTCGGAGAAAGCGCTTCTAATCTATTGATCCAATACACTTCTCTTCGTAGAAGTTTAATCTTGTTCAGGATCATTACCTTCAATTTCTTCCAATACACACCAACGGAGTTCAGAGATGTTATGTCCCCTTTCAAAAAAGTGCCTAGCTACCGTAGTTTCAGTGTACTTTTTCTTCGGCTCACTTGAAACAGATAACTGAGAGTGTGAACAAACTTAAAGAGCAAATTATGAGCACAAAGCTCAAGAAGTTTGAAAGAGATATGAGGGACTACGCCCAAAATAAAGTCTATACATGGGCTAAGGAAAGATCTTACACACGAAAACCGTACCATGCAAATAAAGCCAACTCGGATACTACGTCTTCAGAAGCAGAGTCCTTCAATCAAAAGCAAATGATCCTGCGATCTACCATGAAAAACAACCAGAGAACCCAGCCTTTTTTAAAGGAGAGTGGAGATGCTGAAACAACAAGTGGGGATCAGTCAGAAGGAGCAACTGGACCCAAGACAAAGTCCAAGCGGAATACAAAGAAGAAAAATTAGACGAGCTCACTATAAATATTTCCTCTAAAAAGCTGACGGAAACACAGTGTAAAGTGGTGAACAAGGGTTTAAATTTCATTCCTACCGTGTCTAGAACGTTATTTGATTTTCAGGTTGAATTCTACAAATTTTGCCAAAAAATGAGTGGTGATGGTGCTCAAAATGTCAATAAAATCTATAAGCGCAGTAAATTGGATCCAGATATTTCTAGCGCTATGTTTGAATCCTTTCAGGAATTAGTGAAAAGGGAAGTACAAGAAAAATGGCAAACTAAAGCCAAGAGTGTTAGGAAAAATCTCACAAGGGAAGAAAGGGAAGCTTTGGAAAAATTGAAGGAAGATCATGATTTAATAGTTAAGAAAGCAGACAAGGGGGGAGCCACAATAATTATGGATAGAAAGAAATACATAGAGGAAACGGAGAGGCAGCTTAATGACCCTGATGTATATGAAAAGAGCAGTGTGGATCCCACTAAGCAGGTTAAAAGTGTGATCGATGAGATTATTACTAATGCTGAAATGCAGGGCATTATAGATACCAAAACAGCTAGGGTGCTTAAAGTTGACTTTCCACGGGTCCCCATTCTCTATCTAGTACCGAAGGTGCATAAATCCCTTAGGGCAATACACTACGTGGAAATCCCTAAAGAAGTATTTATGCTATCTATCATACATGAAAAAACTTTGAGACTCTCGGTTCACATATTTTGATCAAAAGATGTTTAAGCGGCCCACGACTTTCAACGTGATCTCAAAATCGGGCAGTCCTATGCTATCTTCACCTCTCAATCGAGCCAATCTGGCCTCTCACTGGGTCAACCGACCTCCATTATTCACAGGCTGTCATAAGAAGGGCAGCTTGCAGGTTGGGTGTTTTTTATTTTTTCTCTCTGAATAATGGAGGTCGGTTGACCCAGTGAGAGGCCAGATTGGCTCGATTGAGAGGTAAAGATAGCATAGGACTGCCCGATTTTGAGATCACGTTGAAAGTCGTGGGCAGCTTAAACATCTTTTGATCAAAATATGTGAACCGAGAGTGTCAAAGTTTTTTCATAAATCCCTTAGGGACCCCCCGGAAGACCTATCGTCTCGGGGATCGGGTCAGTTTTCCAACCTATAACCCTTTTTATTGACAACGTTTTGCAACAGGTTGTCAAACGACTCCCTAGGTGTCTTAAAGACACCAGTGAATTTCTTTCTAAGATTGAAAATGTTGACATGTCCGCCATCACTTTCCTGTGTACCTTAGAGGTTGGTAGTCTTTACACTAATATCCCAATAGAGGAGGGGATTAATGCAGTTAGAACCAGGCTGTTGGAGGATGCAAGTCTGTCCAACAGCCTGATTTCTTTATTGTTGGAATTATTGGAGGTTATACTAACAAAGAATTATTTTCGGTTTGGACAGGACTTTTACTGGCAGCGACAGGGGACCTCTATGGGGTCTCCTGTCGCGCCCAGTTTTGCTAATATTTTTATTGTACATTTTTTGGGGTACACACGTCATACCTAGTAGACTGAGTCATTGTGTTAAACTATGGCTCCGTTACGTGGATGACGTGTGCTTGTTCTGGACCGGCACAGAAAATGAATTGGAAGAATTTATGGATGAAATTAACTCAAAACATCCCCTGATTAAGTTCACACTTAACAAAGATCAGGAAAGTATCAGTTTCCTAGATGTAACGATTAAACGTGAAGGGTGTCATCTTTTGACCACATTATATTCCAAAGAAACAGATAGGAATAATATGCTTCATATGAAGAGCCAACACGCGCCGGCAGTTTTTAAAGCTATCCCCAAGGGCCAATTTTTGCGTGCGAGATGCATCTGTTCATCAGATAGGGAATACCACTTAAATAAAGATAAACTTGTGAGGAACTTTGTGGCACATGGAAACTGTAAGGAAGAAGTGGAAAAAATAGGAGCGGAAGTAGGGCAGTTATCACATAGTGATGTTCGCAAACCTAAAGTAAAGCAGAAATATGACCAAAGAGTTGGCTTTCTATCAGTCTATGACTGTCATGCTGAACTAGTATGGAAAACGATCAGGAAACACTGGTATGTTATACAGAGGGATCCAAAATTTGGTAATCTCTTTAAAGAATACCCTAAATTTGTCTATCAGAAAGGTAAATCTATTGGTAACTCCATTGTTCATTCTGACTTGATTAAGAAAATTCCCAAACAAAAAGTATTGGATACACAAAGAAGGGGTACATACCCCTGTCTATCGTGCCAGAACTGTCATGGCATTATTAAAGGGGAATACATTACACACCCCACCCAGGGATATAATATACCAGTCAGGGGGTTCTTTACATGCAACACCAGTAAAGCAATTTATTTACTCAAGTGCCCATGTGGTATGTCCTACGTGGGACAAACGTCGAGAATGGTCCGCGTTAGGATTAATGAACACAAATCTCAGATTCGTCTGTTCAAATCAAAAAAACAAGGGGAAAGAGATAACAAGTGTGAGCAGGTAGTTAAAAGTGAGCCGGAGAAAAAGTACACTGAAACTACGGTAGCTAGGCACTTTTTTGAAAGGGGACATAACATCTCTGAACTCCGTTGGTGTGTATTGGAAGAAATTGAAGGTAATGATCCTGAACAATTTAAGATTAAACTTCTACGAAGAGAAGTGTATTGGATCAATAGATTAGAAGCGCTTTCTCCGAAGGGGTTAAATGAATGCTGTCAGTGGAATGTATTCCTGTAATCATTAAGGTATATGCCCCATACCTTGCTGACCGTCGATTTTAGGTTAGTGTATACTATCTGTCTAGGGCATTAGAGTAGGAATAGCAAATATATGATAAGTTACGCATAACTGCAATATAGTGATAAGTTCCCTAGCGATAGTTAGTCTTTTTTGTAGATGTCTGTGTGTCTATGTTTAATGCATACGTTTAAAGCGATAACATTTGTCTGTTGCATTAATGATCTTAAAATGATCAAGTACCTTGAGCTGGACCTATAAGAACGACACACCTGGAAGTGATTTCACTCTTGAGAAAGGGGGCGTGGTCCCCCGAAACGTTGCGTGATCGGGCAACATGCATCCATCGTAGTAGGAACGACTTGGGCTCCACTCCTCGTTTGGCTTGCTGGCGTCTATATCTACGTTGAAAGGACTTGCTGAACCCAGCGGAATGTTGGTCCTGTCTGATCGGCCACTTAGGAGACCCTTCTTCTTTAGTACAGATTGGTTCCTGCCTTCTGGGGGGTTTGACCTTCACCTGAATGTAGGATAAACTCTGCTCCTTGTTGCTTTGTCTCAGGTCCTTAATATGGAATCCTTGCAGGAAAGGTCCAGAGGAGCGATGAGTGGACGGGAAAACCCTGGATCAGTGTCAGTGACTGGTAAGAACCTTCCAGAAATCTTCTCTTTTATTCTGTCCTTATAAATCGCAGACGCCATTTACTTCCAACATTCTTCCTGCTTCCAATGGAGGAGATGTACAATATATCACATAGATCCTGCTGATCTGTTCCCACTATATTCATGGCCCTGGTACAATGTGACCCCAAATGGCTACAAACCCCTCTGTACAGATACAATTACAGTCACAGAACTGGAGAGCAGATACAGATTCAGAGTGACGGCTGCAGGATCACATAAGAGAGAACCTTCCCCATAGGAATTTAAATTTAAGAACTTACATTCTGTCCTAAGAGGGGATCTGTTTTTATATATTGAACTATAGATTTTTCTACACCTACCATTTTTTTATTGTTCAAGTGCATCTGGAATGGAAAATAAATAGTTACTTTCCACCATAATTTGCAAATAAATTCTTTCCAAATCAGACAATGTGATTTTCTGGATTTGTTTTCTCATTTTGTCTCTCATAGTTGAGGTCGAACTATGAAGTCATTTACAGGCCTCTCATCTTTTTAAGTGGGAAAACGTGCACAATTGGTGGCTGACTACTTTTTTTCCCCCACTGTAATAGTATATTTCTATTTGTCTGGTTGCTGCAGCTTCCCCAATAACCTCAGTGGCGCACCTCCGATCTGAAGTGATTGTCTCCTATACAACCCCTTCTTAGAAGTGGAAGAGTCCAGTTTCTAACTTCTTGGTTAACTAGCATTAGTTGAATTTGTTAAACATAAACAGGTGACAACTTTCTGTTAATCAATGTATGAGCCAATTTTTATTATTTTATTATTTTATTTTTTTTATTAGTAACTGGTATGAATAACTTTAGAACAGTATATAAATTTAGTTGACTCTGATTTATTTACTCCCAGATTTTTTCAGTCTTTGTGTAACTTTGAATAAATCCTCTTCTATGGATTGTGACTGTATTTTAATACATTTTTCACAAAGAAATGATAAAATATCAGATTTGTTTGGAACGAAATTTGTTTCTTTTTTCAAGGTGAACACTTGCTGATAGGTCTCCATGGACAGGTTTCATCCCAATGTTCTGAAGTAGAAGTTAATAAATCACAAACTGACAAAAGAAGAACCAGTTGTAAAAGAATTGACCGAGATAAAAGTCCATTTAAATGTTCAAGATGTCGGAAATCTTTTAAGCACAAATCAGAACTTGAAAGACATCAGAAAATTCACAGTGGAGAGAAGTCATTTCCATGTGCAGAATGTGGGAAGAGTTATTCTAGAAAATCAGTTCTTGTTACACATCAGAAAATTCACACAGGAGAGAAGCCATTTTCGTGTGTAGAATGTGGAAAATGTTTTAGGCTCAAATTTTTTCTCGTTGAACATGAAAAAATTCACACAGGAGAGAAGCCATATTCTTGCTCGGAGTGTGGGAAATATTTTAATCAGAAATCACATCTTGTTGTACATCTGAGAACTCACACAGGAGAGAAGCCATATTCATGTAGTGAATGTGGGGAGTGTTTTCGTTACAAAGCAGCTCTTGTTCATCATTTAAGATCTCACACAGTGGAGAAACCAAATTTGTATACTCAGACAGGAATTCAGACAGGGAAGAAATAACATTATGGAAATGTTTTTGCCAAGAATTGTTTCTTGTGGAATTATAGAGGTAAATCAGGATTTCTGTTTAGACCAAAGAGACTTTTGTTCTGATGTCTGTGATGACCATTGTCTATAAATGGTCTGGATCATCATTGAAGATTGTCACTGGATGAGATAACCCCAGGATGGGGAAGGTCAGGGGTTCATTTTGGAGCACTGAGAACAACTTTCTCCAGTAAACTGTTATAAATCTTTATACTTCTCTAAGGAACATTGATATTCTTAATTATGTGCCCCATGTTATAAGTTACTTCTTGCAGCAATAACTGCAACCAACCACAATTTTAAGGAATTTTAGTCCTCTTTTCTTTGCAAAATGAGTTAACACAGACGTAGTCTCAAGGTTTCTCACATAAACTGTTCAAGTCAGGAAAAATAAACAGAATTCTTGATCCTTTTATACAGTTGTTTTACCCTGGCTCTGAAACACCATCAAACCAAAGTGAGAATGATTCAGGAAGATGTAATAGTGGCTGACCCGTCATAAGAGGATTGGGGACAACAATATTTTCTATAATCATGTCCAACTAAATTAAAATATATTTAAGTTGATTATGTTAGAACATTACAAGCCTTGTAGTAACTAAAAACATTGCTTGATGACACTGTGACATCTGGCAGAAGCCTCCATTTATTCATCTGGAATAAAAATTCTAAAAAGAAAAATAAACACAAACAAAAAAACTATTTACTTAAACACTTCCTGCCAACATACCTTGTTGACCATTTTAAGAAATAAATGCAATGCTGGTCTGACCTAGTCCAAAAAATCCAATGTAGTTCAAATGGGGGAATTTGTAGAGGAATAGAAATACTACAAAACATGTTCATACTAACTCTGTCCCTTGCATCCTTAAAGATGCAGCTGACTTTCAGAGGACCGAAAGGGGCAGTGTTTAGGCTGCACAATAGGATTTTGGGGGCACAAACCACAGCTGCACCACAATTTCCAGGGGGGATTTAACCACTGTCTTCACCCAGAAGATTGTACTTGTAAGCTACGGCCGGTACCCTCTCTTTCTGGTATAATGTTATGTGTTTGGGTGTGGTAATATATGCGGCTTGATGTGTCTCTTTGCAATCTCTAAAATTTAGTAGTAATGCATTACTACTCTCCCCTCAGCCCCATTTATCGGTTTTATGAACAAAACATCACTCTTTTTTTTTCAGCCCACCAAAACTACAGCGCTAACTGTAAAAAATAAAAACAAATTTTCTCCACTTCTCCCCCCTAAGTACACCCTTGACAGGGATTATTTCTTCCCTAGTATGCCATACCTAGATATTGTATACTCATTTTGGGACTTCAGCTGTGCACTCCCCTTCCAGGTTGGAGACAACTTTCGTTCAGAGAAAATTTTTTCAGATTGGGCTTTCCCCCTTAACACAACCCGCAAACAAGAATAATGGTGACGTGCCCTTATGAACCAATTTGAAGGCAGTCGGAGATCATCCTTCCTTTAAACATAGAGGAAGTCCTAATACTAACACAGTGGTCTGACCAGGCAGTCTGAGAATATGTCACATTAATCACAGTGACTCGTGCTATATGAAACATTTGGTGCACCTTTATGCCACCAATTGGTTGGCTAACTTTAGTCCTAAATTTTGCAATGTTGCATTTCAAGCTTTATCTCCTTTCTGTTATTCGATGGCCCTTTGTTTTCACTCTCTCTTGCCTAGTACAATGCAAAAAGTGTCAAAAATATGTAATACATTAGACACAATACATGCAGGACAGTTTTTTGCTTAGGTAACATTAACACTTGATAATTGTGGCACCTTGGTGTAATTTTGTGATCAGGGTTAGTTATTATTCACACTCCTATTTAGTGTCTGTAAGAAATACCTAGGACATGCAGAGACCTTTGTAAAAATCAGTTTACATGATGATACATACTGATGAGGTACATCCCATTCAGATCTACAGCCTTACATATAACTATGAAAGCACTCAAAACTATGCAAAACACCCATTGCTAACACTAATTCTGACATCAAAAGATCTCTGCATGTCCCTGGAATCTCTTACAGGTGATAAATAAGAGTTTTTTAAGAAAAAACTTTTTTTATTAAGAAGTCATAAAGTACAAACGTGACCAATTCATGAGACATTATGAATAGATGACAATTATGGTGAATGATTAAAGATCTGACAGAGTAAATAAGAAAGTAATATGCAAAAATAATCAAAGTAATTATATGAAGAGCCTATTCAAACATTGTGACAACATATAGTAAGAAAGAGGTCAATTCACAACGAGCTGTCAAACACTAAAGGTGATTGAGCTTAGTCTTGATGAGAGAAAACAAGAGTGATAATTCAGTTAAGTAGAGAGGAAAGATAGAGCCTATTCCAGTAGAAGCCAATACAAGAGAAGTAAAGATGCAACTGTAGTAGGCGCTCATGAGCCTAAGCCCCAATCCCCATATGAATCTACAGTTGAAATGTTTACTAGAAATAACAGGTCATAATATAAAAGTAAGAATGATAAAATGGACGAAGAAGAAAGGTAGGGAGGGAGGTGGAAAAAGGTGCTCTGCCATGTAACTTGTTTTAATCCACACTGTGCCCAGGAAAATAGAAATTTGTAAGATTGTCGATTGCAAAAAGCTGTTAGTTTTTTGATACTATGTCCTTGACTTCATCTATCTCTGGGATGAGGAATGATTTCAACTTCATCGCAATGGCTAGTTTAGCGTGAAGGAAATAAGTGACTTACGAGGGATGTACATTAAAGATTTCCTGTGACCCACTTCTATTTATCACATAATGCTGAAACATTACATGTGAGGTTTGATAATTGACCCTTTGGAATACAGAGCAGTCATTAAGTTCCTTTACTTGAAAGGCCACACACCAAAGGAGAAGTTCGATGAGATGAAAGAGGTTTATGGTGATGATTCCCCATCATATGATGTAGTCAAGAACTGGCATAGTCTATTCAAATGTGGCTGGACATTGGCGCAAACAGCTCAAATTCCAGGGTGATCCCCCCCCCCCTCCCCTCTGCTATTGATGAACACGCCATCCAGCAAGTGGAGGCCACCATTGTGGAAAATCGGCGCATAACCATTTGCCACCTAGTCCAAAAGGTCAAGATTAGACCATCTTCATATGCATAAGGTATCCACTTCCTTGGTTCCCTGGCTGCTCACACCTTTCCAGAAACAGGAATGTCAAGTTGATGATTTGTTGAAAACATTATAATCTTTTCAGTTGCTACACCTTTATTTAGTTAATCAGATATTGTGTTTAAACTATCTTTTATTACATCCTTAACATATTCCCCAGATATGGTGTTTAAACTGCTTTGCTTGAAAATAGCAACATTTGCTTATAGCAAGAAAAGAAATGGCTTCCAGAAATTCCTCTTTTGGATGAGGCAGAAGGACTACAAGAACATTTTGCTATTTTGCCAACAGCCAGCGCCCAAGTTATACTGCGCAAATGCAAAAAAGAAACTGTTATATTTCTAAATATCCTGCTTTGTGGTTTTAATCATAATCGCCTTAGCAACAGCCAATTAACCAATTATACTGTGATAAATAATCATGTGATTCTCAAAGGTATATTAAGCTGAAACTTCCTGATAATAAACATAACTAGATTCCAGACAGAACTATGTGGAGTGCATTTCTCATACTCTGAGCTGTTAACAGCATCAATCATTTAAAGGGGTTTTATCATTTCATTAAATGGTCTTCAGACTAAGGGAACAGTGAAAACAAGCAACTTTGCAATTGGATGTCATTTGCAAAGCTGTCTTGTATTCACAGTATTCCTTATCTTGTGTTTTTTGTTTACACTGATCTCCAGTCCTGGTCGGATCCCTCTGGATCCCTCCTCCTTGCATTTCACTAGCTGAGAGCTCATTTACATTCTGTACAGCCCCCATTCGGTCGTATTCACGGAGCGAGCATTCCTGTGTCTCTCACTCAGAGTAAGGGACTGGCACATTTTCACTTTATACAGCCAGAAGAAACAGAATTACACTGAGGGCTTACACAATTAGGAAACCACACAATTTGTGTCGATCCCTGCCTTACTCAGAGTTAGGGGCTGTAGCGTTTTCTCTCTCCACACCCAGCAGAAACAGACTGCAACAGATTCTACAATGAGAAAACATGGCAGTTGTGTCCCGGTGCCTAACTCTCCTGCATAGAAGCGAGATCTGTGCCGTTCATAGAGCTGGATTCAACTGTAACACATCTCCAGCTGTGAGAGGAGAAGAGATCACTGCTCAGTCTAGATTGAATGCAGCCTGTGGTATGTATACAGCTCTTACAAAATAAGACTGCATAGGGAGAGACACAGTGACATGTGGACTCAGACAGGGTGGGGGGGGGGGAGTCTCGGGAGCCAGCAGGAACAGTGAAGGGGGGATGATGTCACCCAGCTGGGAGGGGAAGAAACGCCCCTG
>JAODAL010061932.1:0-20035 GCA_025379985.1 Phyllomedusa bahiana | reverse complement strand
GACAATATTAACACAGGAAAAATGTACTTTTTCAAAGAAATTTATGAAATACATTACATACACAAAAGTACTAGGTAACTGTAATCTGAACAAAACTGGATTTATGATGTCAGCAATACAGTATGAACCAATGTAACGCAGAGCAAATTTTCCAGAATGAACCTTGAGGCACAGGTTCTTCGTAGACAACCATACACACTCTCCCAAGACATAATCAGTACCAAGCAGCACTTTTTGGTTGGTTGTTTTGGACTTTAACAAGGTTCTTAAAAGCCTGGGCCAAGATTGTTCACAATCACTATTACATTAGTAGGCTTAACAGATTCTTAGTCCTGGCAGGATGAGGACCGGGGATTAATACTGTAATTACAGAACAATGGAAACGTTTTAGTCGAGCAATTCACTCTGTTGTTAATAGGAAATTCCGCTAGAGGAAGAAACCTCTTCCATTTCTTTGAGCATCACACACAAAACATCTCTGACATTGCTCAAGTGTTTGGTTGAGTCTCTCTGGCCATTAGTTTTTGGGTGAAATGGGGAGGAGAAAGACAGAGAGATTTCCAACTGCCCACAAAATTCTCTACAGAACCTAGACAAAAACTGCACCCCTCAATCAGATACAACATTCTCTGGGATGCCATGAAGACGAAAGTTGATCAATAGAGGTGCCAACATCTTGGCACTAGGTAGTTTTTTGAGGGGCACCAGGTAACACATTTTGGGAAATCTATCACAAATGACCCAGAAAGCCTTTTTCCCTGTGAATTTCTGGAATTGGTTATAAAATTCATCAAGAGATGGGTACATGGCTTTATAGGAAGAGGATGAAGGAGACCCTGGCAACTGGCAACTTTCTGGGTGCTTTTGTTCTGGCACATACCTCACATGCTGACACAAACCCATGAACATCACACGTCCATGAAGGCCACCAATAATATCTATCGAATAGATATTTGGTACCATCAATACCAGGATGTCCCACTAATACAGAGCAATGAATTTCATCAAGCATCAAAAGGCAGAGATTGGGGGCCATAAACTATTTATCAGCAGAAGTGTTCCTGGATGCCAGATCTGGAGAGTTAGTGATGGAAGTAGTGAGCTCATGATCAATGATTGCAACCACTATTCCAGGGGACAAGATCTTTTCAAGAGCAGCCTCAGGGGTATTTTCTGGCACAAAAACTACAAGATAGGGCATCCACCTTAACATTTTTTGTGCCAGGATGCTAAGTGACAATGAAATTAAAGCGGAT
Organism: Phyllomedusa bahiana; assembly: GCA_025379985.1. Classification (NCBI taxonomy): domain Eukaryota; kingdom Metazoa; phylum Chordata; class Amphibia; order Anura; family Hylidae; genus Phyllomedusa; species Phyllomedusa bahiana. Next base: position 18,779 of record JAODAL010061932.1, on the reverse strand, counting down.
AAAGAATAATGCCCAGTGAGCCTGCTTGAGGGAAAGTTGCTTGGCACTATCCAGGTACAATACATTCTTATGAACAGTGATCACAGTAACACGATGTCTGGCCCCCTCAAATAAGTGTCTCCACTCCTCAAATGCCCATTTCATAGCTAAGAGTTTATGGTTGCCAACGTCATAATTGCGTTCAGAGGGGAGAACTTTCTCGAGAAAAAAGCCATAGGCTATAGACGGGTGAGAGACTCAGGGCCCTGGGAAAGAACAGCTGCCACCCATACTCTGGGAGTGTCAAGTTCCACAATACATCATGTTAAATCAGCACCAAGGCGTAAACAAAGCATTTTTTAAGTTGTGCAAATGCCTGCTCAATGGGTCAAGTTAGCCCCTTTCTTTGTGAGATACGTCAACGGCTAAGCTAGGACTCCAAAATTTGTAATAAGTTTATGGTAGTAATTGGAATAGTCCCAAAAAACATTGGAGAGCTTTGAAGTTAGAGGTGTGTTCCCAATTTCCAAGAGCTGTGACTTTAAGCGGGTCCATACAAAAAGAGTCTGTTGGGATAATTTATCCCAAATAGGTGATCCTTTGTACCCTGAACAGACATTTTGACAACTTAGCAACAATGAGTTTTGATGTAATCTGCAAAGCACATTTCTGACGTGCTCAATATGAGAGTCCCAATCTGGGGAAAATATTGAAATATTGTCAAAATAAACCACTAAATGCCAGCCCAGGAGATCATGGAAAATGTCATTAACAAACTGTTGGAATACTTCAAGTGCATTACACAACCTGAAGGGCATAATGAGATATCCAAAATGTCACTCCAGGGTGTTAAATACAGTCTTCCACTTATCCCCCTTCCTGATCCGGATCAGATTGTAGGCACCATGGAGATGGATCTTAGAGAACCAATAGGTGCCCAAAATCTAATTGAACAGATCAGGGAACAAGTGAAGGGGGTACTAGTTTTTGACCGCAATGTTAGCAGCTGCCCAGAGGGTCTATCTGGGCCTGCCCAGAAACAGACTGATGGCCCAAAAATAAAGAAACAGGCAAAAATACTTTGTAAATAGGTTCGGAAGATACCGAATTGCCTGAGTGGTTTCCCCGACTACAACTCAGGCACTGGAGTTTTCCGGTGGAGGCCTGGTTCTAATGGGACAGTTCTTTAGGAAGTGACCTGGCTTGCCACAGTACAAACAAAGGGTGTGTTAGAGTTGGTATTCCCTTTGAGCCTTAGTATCCATGGCTACCAGCTGTGTTGGCTCTTCTACAGATGTTTTAGTGTAGATAGATGGTGACCAAGAAGACACAGAGGGGCAATCAGGGCCTGTTATCTCTTTACATCTGTCTTTACATCTGTCTGCTGTCTATGTGGACCACCATATCCATGGACTGTTCTAAGGTGCTAGTATTGGAATGCCTGACCCAGACGTCCTTGAGCAAAACTCCTTCACCAAATGTTTTCCCTGACATATCATCAGGAGCTGAGATTCTGCAAGTAATACGTGATATGGTTAAGGGTAGATAGCTCTCATAGACTGAAAGAATCGGTCTAACGAAGACCACTCCTCAGCATCAGGAGGAAGTTTAAAGGTCCATCCTTGGATGTCTCTCTGTAAAAGGGAGACTACAACTCTAAACATTTAGACCTTGGAGGCTAGGGGTTTCACCTGAAAATAAAGCAGAGGCGACTCCCAGAACATCCCAAATTTCTCACGCTCTCCTGGGAAACAATCCGGGAGCAGCCTCCTAGGTTCTCTGGGGAACCGGTGGCTGCTGGACCGAGACAACAGGTAAAGCGGCCACCGCTCAGCCTGCTGTTTAGTATGCACACAAACCTGGTTTGTCAACTCGGAAACCAGGCCCGCCAAACCCTCCATCTGGTTTACTAGATCCTGGATGGAAGTCATACTGAACTGTATGAAAGTAATTGTGCTTGCTAAAATACTAGTTTAAGGACCAGCGGTGTAAATATACACAGTGGGCGGCAGGTAATTTGTGGATCCTCTGTGATCACCGTGGGCAAGGTAGAGACCGCGCCTAGGAACGAAGTCTAAGCGGAACTTTGGTCTTCGCTGGAACCCGCCGCATGGCTGAAAGGACTTCACTGTGAGGAACCCCCAGGTCACTAGCCCTGATATGGTTACTCATGGTGACAGCTGATGTGCACCGGGCGTTGGCAGAGGTGACTGGTCACAGCAGGTGTAGCCTTAGACGAGTAGCAGGTCCCAGGTAGTGAACAGGCAGGTACAGCAGCAGATTGACAACAGCTGAATAGCAGACTGGTGCAGTGGCAGGAGCAACAGTAATGGTGCTTAGATACTCACAGGGTTAACGTGGGGTTAACGCAGGTATAGCAGCAGCAGTACAGCAAACAGGGGTCAAGCTGTATGAAGGGCATCAACGAACTGACATCAAGGCAGGGGCAGGAAGTTCCTTTTAACAGGGCAGGTCACAGGTCACTGGCCAGGTAATTTGGACTACCACGCGTGCTGAGAAAGCCAGGAAGGAGGGGTGTAAGCAGATTCACGGGCTGGAGTAGGAGCTTGGACAGATGAGTAGTAACTGCTGTCGGACTCCACCACCGGCACAGGAGCGATCACCGCAGCAGATGGAACACAGGCGGTGGCGGAGGCACGGGCACATCCATAGTCTGAAACAGGGGCCGCAGACAGTACTTCCCCTTAAGCCTCCCCATCTGGGCAAGCTGACTGACCTGAAATGAACAAGGAGCCACCACCTCCTCTTCAGTATCCAAGGAACTGTCTTCACAGGAGAGGTCATACCAACCCCGGGAAACTTTCTGGACTTGGGAGACCACAACAGAGGAAATGGTAGGCAGGGGGAAAGGTGGGCAGGCCTGCGAGATGTCTTGACAGACCAGGGGATCTCCGGGACTAGGGATTCCACCACTGGAGCAACAGAAGCCATAGACAGGGAAATGGGTGAGAAGGATTGCATCAGATGGACAGGATTGATGCAGCGAGAATTGCATTTTTTTCCCCATTGGATAACTTCCCCCATTTTCCAATCCAACGACAGACCATGAAGCTGGAACCATGGAAAATCAAGCTGAATTAAAGCAGAGGAATTAGGCAGGACATAGAAAGAAATGTCCTCTTTATTGGAATTTCTGACAAGCACAGACAGAGACTGGGTACAGCACTGGACAGGCTCATTCAGAATCTCCCTGTTAGTGGAGGAGAAACGCAGGTGTTTCTCTAGAAATGAGACAGGCATGCAGAACTTCTCCAGTAGAGACAGATGGATAAAGTTCTCAGAAGAACCAGAGTCTAGCAGGGAAGGAACATCAAATGTAGCACCAGACATAAAACGGAGAGTGAGAAGAGTAATCAAACGAAGAACAGATGCATCATCATTCAGGGTCACCTCATCCACAAAAACCTTGGCACTTGGGTTTCCGGGGCACAGCCGGCTGACTTGGGCAGTTTTTCAGGTAGTTCAGACTGCGACAGCAAGTGCATTCCTCCAAGGAGAGATGAACACAGCTCACCTGCATAGGTTCAACTTGAGAAGATGCGGGTGCCTGGTGTGGTAGACTTGGGGATGCAGGTACAAGGCGAGAAGGCTTGCGAGGTCGGGAGGACCTTGACTGTTGACGGAGTTCGAGCTCTCTCTCTGCAAATTGGATATCAGTCCAGGTGCTAGAGCGATGAGGTCGTCCAGGGTAGTTGGTAGGTCACGACTGGCCAGCTCATCCTTAATACGCCTATCGAGGTAACTTCAGAAGGCTGCAGCCAGTAGTAACTGCGGGCTGACGTCACTGGAACAGGAGCACTTATCGCAGCAGGTGGGACACAGGCAGTAATGGAGTCACGGGCACATCCGCAATCTGACACAGGGGCCACAGCGTGTGCCGTGACAATTAGGAATGTATAACCAAGGAGAATAGGTAGGATAGACAATATGGTGAACCCTAGCTGTCCCTACCTGCTTGCCAGTCGACCCTAAATAGTCAACAACAACTGGACAATGCTCCCTACTTATGCTAAGGTGTACACAGAGACCAAACAAGCACAGAAGAATAAAGTTGTACAGAAAAGAATCAGAAACCAAGCAGGCAAAAGCAGTACAAAATCAGCAAGAAAATGGATGATCAGGAGAGCAAGCAAAAGAAAAGGTCAGAAATCCAAAATTGTTAGTGGTGAAAAAAGCTGTCAATCACAACTAGCTTTAACTGTCTGTATCCAGAACAGGGTCAGCAGGAGAAACAAATGGGTGTGGCAGAATTAAATAAACACAGCAAGGAGTAAGATATAGCAGTGTTCAGACTAGTGTAAGACAAAATACAATAAAGGAAAAAATCATTGTCAACAACGCATCTTCCACTGTACTGTACTTTTTGCATTTTGGATTGTTAATCATATACTTTAGTTCCCTGCACTATTTTCCAAAGGGGGGGATGGAAGAGATGATGGAGTTCTTATTTATTTTTTTCTCTCTTTATCTTTTTCTCTATTCCTTCTTCTACTTCTTTGTTTCCACACTCAACCTTCCTCCTTTTTGTTTTTTACATCTGTGTATGTATCTATGTATATGTACATATGCCCTCATGTCCTCCTTAACCTCCCTAGCCCTCCCCTCCCCTCAATGACAGTGCAGCAGTGTTTACCCGATTTTGGCTATCTGTGTCACCACCTCCATATCAAATGGTGTTTCAATAGTTTTTTTTTCTCCTTGTGAGGAGTTTGTTGGGAATTTCCCTAAACTATTATAAACCAATACTTGGGTTTACCCTCTTCTGGAAATTTTTCTGCCCCAGTTTTTCATGCATCTTTTTCTGTAGCAGTTTTATGTTTTGTCTACATGTTCCCTTTTGTGTATTATGTGTATTATGACAGGTATTTTATTTTTTTTTTACTAGTTCTTTACTGGTATGCCTGCACCTTTTATGACTCAGGTCTTCCATTAAGGTAGGATCCCTTATGCTTTATTTCCAGACTTTTTTTATTATAATAATTTCTCTTTTCTTCAAAACTATTACCCAATGGCAAATGACAAAAAGAAGGAGGGGGTTGCAAATACTGGTTTCTGGATCATACCCTATTCAAATCTCAAAGCCTTTACTCAACAGCAATGTTATATACATAGTCCTACATGACACTCTATAAGGTCAAACAATTACTTTGTACAACCCATGTGTTCCAAATGTTTCACAGGTACAGTTTATGCTCCTTTGGTTGTCCCGTTTCCCTCCCTCTACACTTATATTTGTTGAGGAATTTAATGTAGTTTTTTAGGATGTGAAAGACAAATTGGTATTTAGTTACATGCCCTCCTGTTCTCCATTCAATAGACTTTTCCAAGCATTTCAAAAATCTTTTAGAAATTTTGCCCTGTTTGACCTCTGGAGGATTGCAAATCCTGAGGAGCATGCTTTTTACTTTTACCCCATCCTCATAAATCCCACTGTTACACAGACTACATTTTAGCAACATCCATTCTCTTAGATCTATGCTGACTGTAGAATTTGGCCAGATATTATACCCCAATTACGGTACTCTGCGCCAACTCAACAGTGCCATTAGAGGCATAATGACGGTTTGATAAACAAAAAAACAGCGATTAGAGAGGAGATAAGGTAGTGGATTGTTGACTAATTAGCAATGAATGCAGGATCAATCTACTCTCTCAGAGTCTTGTATGAAGCACATAAAACAGAGGAGGATAAAACAAACCATAGACCTTATTGAGGTGGTCGATCTGCTTTACTTCTAAATCCTGATGCTGAAAAAGCATTTGACCATCTAATTGGTGTTCATGTTACAGACTTTACAGGCCTATGGTATCTCTGGATTTAAAATGTAAAAAAAACTGTGGCAGGATTATTGTTTTTATCCCCAGTTTTCCCTAAAAGAGTTGATAAGAGTTAATCAATAAATTTTAAGTACCCCAATATAGTTCCATTACAAAATAAAACTCGTCTTGAAAAAGCAAGCCCTCATATGGCTATGTTGATAGAGAAATGAAACATTTGAGGTCCTTGTAATGTGACAATGAACAAAATGAAAGAAATTGATTGGTCCTTTAGGGGTTAAACACCTTTCTTTCTTCATAAACATGGCAAATCATATGAAGCAAATAGTCACAAATCATATGAGGTGAGTTAGCCAATGTCTAACCTATAAAGAAAATCAATTTAAATTAATTATGTTTTGGTATAATACAAACTGCTTACTGCATAAACCCAAATATTTCTGAAGTGTTGGCAATGTGATTCAGACAGGTGCAATTACTGCACTTGTTTTGGGAATGTCTTCAAATTCAACCTTTCTGGTTCTTGGCCAAAGCATTAGTTTATGACATTTTGGGATTATGAATCTCTCTAGATCCCCTCTCCTTTCTTTTAAATGTTACCTCCTGACAATTACCTTGTAATCACCTTAGTCACATTTTCAAAGCGGCTAGATGCTTAATAAAAGTGTTTTGGAGAAGGAGAGCCTCTCTTCGTCTATGACTTGTATTCTCATATTAAGCAAGTGAGGAGGATGTAAACATTGATGGCATATTGATAGAAGCAGTTATATTCGGCTGTACTCAGGGCTTTCATTGAAATAAATGGAATGTGACGCCACATACATATTCAATTCCCATTCAAAACATAGTGTTTTGGGGACCTGTTCTGGAGATAGGTGCAGGTTTCAGACGTGGCAATGGCAATGAGGACAATTGGTTTCTACCTCATGGGGTTTTTTGCCTTCCTCTGGATTTACACTATAGCACAATAGACTGGATGGACGTCAGTCTTTTTACAGCCATACAAACTATTTCACTATGTAACCCCTTTAACAACAATTATAAATAACACCACTGATTTATTTCATTCAATCTGGTCTTTATGAAACCTGCATCTTGTAGATTGGGATTCTAATTTATACCATGCGTTCTTAATCTCACAAATATTTGTAAAAAACCTGTCCGTTTTTTTTTTTTTTTTGCTGATACCCTTTCCTTTTGTGTCCTGTTTTGTTTGTCCTTATCTGTGTCCATTTTTTTTTTCAATTTGTTTCTGAAATGTTTTGCAATGATAGTGTTGGCATTTTGTCTGAGATATGGTATGTTGGTATGTTCCACCATTGGTTAATCCTTCTTGACTAATATCTATGGTTTACTACACTGGACTCCCTAATGTGTTCTGATGTGGGTTAACTCCATTGCAATGGGTCTAACTTGCGTCCATTACCGGTTTCCCCTTCCCGCTGATGAGGATCCGCTTAGAAGAATGAACATACTCATTTTTTTCCCCCACTGGAAAATCCACTGTGGGAACTGCAATGCGGGCTGTCCATTCAAATACATGTCTGTCAGTATAAATAAGGTTTTTTATGAGAAAATCAACGTTAAAATCTGCATTAAAATCCTTCGTGTGAACAAACCCTTATGGCTCCATTTCTGGATTTGGTTCCAAAAGCTGCATCAACAATTGCAGTGCATTTTTAAAAAAAAAATGTTGTGTGGGAAAGCACCCATTAAGCTTTTTTCCTTTGAATGCTCTTGCCAAAATAATGGAGGAGTCCCAGCAGAAGAATGTATTACGGCTAGAGATGGGCGAATTGATTCTAACGAAGTGGAATTAGTTTATAATTTCAGGAAAACTTCGGTTCGGAACGAAGTCGAACTTTGGAGTACTTCGCGTGAACAAAGTGTGCTTTTGATTGATAAAATGGCTGCGAGCACATGGCATTACATGGGGCAAAGCACTCTGGGAGGAAGAAGGGCATAGCCTGCATGACATGTGCAGAGATGAAGCCAATCAGAGACTGACGGGATTCTGTGATGTCACCGCACTATATAAGTCCGGGCACGACGCTGGGAGCTCATACCGCTCTCACTGTACTGATCAGGGAAGGTGCTGCCGCGGCTGCTTGTAATAGCTCTTACTGAAGAACTGATTTTTATACAGCGATTTTTGGGGGATGTCTCAGCTTGTCTCAGAGACTGCTTCTCTTAATGTTCTATTTCTGATTTTGTTGGGTATTAGATCTGAAGTCCAGTGTGTGTCCAGTGCAGCTGCATATACATTTTAATGCTAACTGCTCACAGCACATTGATTCTCCCAGGGGGATCTAAGCCTGTTCCTGTTGTATTAATTTAAAGAAACAGCGTTTTTACAATACAAATACCACTTCATTTTTTCTGCTCAATTCTTTTGCGCAATTTACATCCAGGGGTTAATTAAGCGTTGTTCTGCTGTTGTGGTGACTAAAGGAAACCGTCTTTTTCACCGCCAAAAAAGACATTTTTCATGTAGCATAATTCACAAGCGAAGGTTAATTACAATTTTTTCTCTTGTTGTGTAGAGTAAAAAACACGGCATTTTAACACGCTTCAAAGCTCGTAGTTTGTAGTTGCTCAATTGTTTGTCGCAATTTACATCCAGGGGTTAATTAAGCGTTGTTTTTCTCCTGTGGTGACTAAAATAAACCGTCTTTCACCGCCCAAAAATAAATTTTTCCTGTAGCATAATTCACAAGTGAAGGTAAATTACAATTTTTTCTCTTGTTGTGTAGCGTAAAAAACAAGCCATTGTAACACGCTACAAAGCTAGTAGTTTGTGGTTGCTCAATTGTTTTGCGCAATTTACATCCAGAGGTTAATTAAGCGTTGTTTTACTGCTGTGGTGACAAAAAAAAAACATTTTTCACCGCCAAAAAATAAATTTTTCCTGTAGCCTAATTCACAAGCGAAGGTTAATTACAATTTTTTCTCTTGTTGTGTAGCGTAGAGAACACGCCATTGTAACACGCTACAAAGATCTTATTTTGTGGTAGCTCAATTGTTTAGAGCAAAATAAATCCAGGGTTTAATTAAGCGTTGTTTTGCTGCAGTGGTGACAAAAAAAAACCGACTTTCACCACCAAAAAATAAATTTTTCCTGTAACATAATTCACAAGCGAAGGTTAATTAAGTTTTTTTCTCTTGTTGTTTATCTTAAAAAACTCGCCATTGTAACACGCTACAAAGCTCGTAGTTTTTAGTTGCTAAATTCTTTTGCGCAATTTACGTCCAGGGGTTTATTAAGCGTTGTTATGCAGTTGTACTCAGTAAAAGAAACTTTGTTTTTCACCGCCACAGAAGAAATACTGTATCATAATTCAAATCCGAAGGTTAATTAAGCCTTTTTGTGCTTTTTATTCAGTAAAATACACAGAGTTTTTAACGGCACATACAAGTCAATTTTTCCTGCCCATTTGTGGAGCGCAATTTATATCCAAGGGTTACCCAAGCTTCTTAGTGGGTTCATTTGGAGTCAAATACAGGGTGTGTATTTATCATATACAGATATCTTCATCAAACAGTGTCTGTACATTTTAGAACAAACAGCATGTCAGACAGAGAGGTGGCAGGCTCTTCACCTGCGAGTGGCAGAGGCACAAACATTCCTGGAACAGGCCCGGGTCGCAGCACAGCAAGGGGACGTTGCAGCAGGGGTCACTAGGTGAGGCCACAACTGCCGCTGTCATCTAGCTGCCGTGTGCTGACTCGCAACCCAAGGGTTCTTGATTGGTTGACTAGGTCATCCACTTACTCCCAGATGACATCTGACAACCCCAGCCAAGAGTCGGTGGGAAGTCAGACACAACCCTTAGTTGGCATGGCCCGGGAGCGGGTCAGCGGCCCTCATGCGTCCTCAACCCGCTGCTGTCCCATCCGGTTCCCTCAGCCAAAGATCTACTATGTGGTCTGGGCTCAGCGCACTATTATAGCGAGGATGAACAATTTGAGGAGGGCAGTCAGCAGCTACTTGGCAGCGAAGAAATGGGGCCAATATCCCCTGCTTCTTGCAGTAGGTGGCAAAGTATAGATGTGGAGAGTGGCATGGGAGGTCATGTTGTGAGGGGTCAGCCTCTGCATACCAAGACCGGTGATGAGGACAGCAGTGACGATAAAAAACCACAATAGATGATGATGAAAGCGACCGCATTTTAGGCCGAGTGAGGCAAGGGCTTCATCATCGTCAGGAGCAGAGGGCGTCAGCTTGCGCGTCAGGTAGCGGCGCCGCCAGAAAGTGGGTTGTGTGGCCGTGAGTCAGCAGGGTAGCAGCAGTGTGAGGTCGGGAGCCAAACGGCCACGGGGTAAAAAATCCGCTTCGCCAGGTCCAAGAAAGTAGCGGCACTGGGGCTCAGCGAAGGCAGCGGGGGGTAGTAGTCACTCAGTGCGGAGCCGTTGGCGGTAAAATCCGATACTCGGCGGTGTGGCAGTTCGTTGCTAAGACACCGGAGGAGCCGAATATGGGTATATGTAGAATCTGTGGGCAGAAAGTGAAGCGTGGCCAGGGAGCTAACGTTGGCACCACAGCCCTGCGTTAACACATGCTTTTTGTCACCACCCGGTGGGCCTCGGGGGAAACGGTGGTTTCAGATGTGGTGGTCCCAAACCTGCCGCCGCAGGCAAAAAGCAGCAGCAGCGCCCAGTGGCACGCATGCCATTGCAGCCAGTCAAGGCTCCACCACCTCTGCAGAAGGGAGCTGTTTCTCTTTGACATCATCTCCCGGTCCAGATGCTCCTGATGATCCAGGCGGACTACGGGATGAATAACGATGAATAACGTCATTCCACTGCTTCATGTCCTGGAACAGATGCTGAAAAATCTGTCTGGGCAGGGGACTGGAGACGTGCCGACTACATCTCGCAGCCACATGAGTCTGGTGGGGACTGAAATGCAGGAACAGGAGGAAGAGGAGGACATTGGAGCAAAAGCATTGTCTGGTGAAATGAGTGGATTTTCTACACAGGTGACACGAGAGGAGGAACAGGAGCATCTGGAGGGGGTAGAGGGGAGATGGGGAAAGGGACGAGGCAGATGACGCGCAAGCACCGTGGCAGTATTACAGTGGAGATGGAGGCAGGGAGGCCCCCTCGGAGTCACTTGTGCAGATGGCCCGCAGCATGCTGATTTCCCTGGCTAGTGACAGCGAATAGTCAGCATCCGGCAGAGGGAATGACTTCTGGCTCTCCACCCTTTTGGGACCCTCGCCACGGCCCAAAATGGGAGCCTTTTTCCCAGCTATTGAGAGGGAGGACAAACTAATTACTAAAGGAAAACCCTCCATAGTCAGTTGGCCGCTGCTATGTGGTCATCGTCCCTCCTCTGGACAGGTTGTTCGGGGGGTTCTTTAAGCGCTCACGTACTACTACCACGGCTGCTGGGGGAAGGTGGGGGGTAGGAGCAAGTACCAGCCCCAAATCAGCAGCAAACCAAAGTCTGGAGTCACTGATGAGCAGCTTCCTTCACCCGCTAGTGAGGGAGGGCAGTCGCCAGCAGCAGCAGCAGCAGGCCCTGGAGCAGTCCCTGAACCAACCCAGGTGGTTTGGCCTACATGGACCGCACTCTGCCACCCCAGTTAGAAGATCGCTGGACTATGGGCAGCCAAACTGGATGTGTGGGCCGCAAATTGCCGAGTTTGCAGTGGAGAAGCTGTCTGCTGGGCCCAAAGTAGTGTGGCATCAGAGCGGGGGTGTCAGTGCGGCGGGGGCATCGTTACCCAAGAGGGGAATCGCTTTGTCCACGGGAAATGTGGAACGACTGACTTTGTCAAGATGAATCGGGGAGTGGATCGGCCAGGATTTCCACCACCAATGCATTAGATGTCAGGACTACATAAGCCATGACGCCTCACCCAAACTGTGACAAATGAGTCTGGGTTCAAAACTACCTGCCCCAGCCACTATTTGATGCCGCCACCCGCCCGATGCCACATCTGCTGACAGTTTCTCCATCTGCACCCCAACCATCTTTACCAGGGACTGGTATTGCCACCCACTCCACACTCTGTATTGTGCCCCTTTATGACCTCATGCGCTGCTTGGGTGCTGCTGCCGTGACCCCCACACTGTGTCATTGTGCCCACTGTCTGACCTCATGCTGCTGCTCCTGCCGCCGTCACCTCCACTCTCTGTCACTGTGCCACTCTGTGGCCTACTCCACTTTTTGCCACCGCCAGAATGTGATTGTGCCCCTGTCTGAGCTCCTGCTGCTGCGGTGGCTGCTGCCCCTGACCTAGACACTGTGTCATTGTGCCACTCTGTGGGCCCACTCCTGTTTTTGCCACTCCAGAATGTCAGTGTGCCACTGTCTGACCTCATGCTGCTGCTGCGTGACCTCCACTCTCTGTCATTTTTGCCACTCTGTGGACTACTCCAGTTTTTGCCACCTCCAGAATGTCATTGTGCCACTGTCTGACCCCATGCTGCTGCCGCCTTTCACCCTCAATCTCTGTTTGTGCCACTCTGTGGCTTTCTCTGTCTTTCCCACCTCCCGAATGTCATTTTTGCCACTCTCTGGGCCTATTTCTGCTGTGGTGCCGCCGTTACCTCCAGACTCTGTCACTAATGTTGCCACCTGAGCTCTCAGCTTGTTTTTTTACAGCTTTCGCTGGCATGACTTTATCAGGCTACATTCCCGCTTGAGTTTTTTGGTCAGTTTTGCCCTCTTTTTTTTTGGTTAACAAATAAACTTTATTTGAAGGATCCAATGATAGGTACATCATGACAGTATAAATTTTTGGAAATATACAGTACATTGTGGTAATATGGGAGTCATATTTTAAATACAAAAGTATGATTACAGGCCACCACTTTATAAGTAAAACCAAAAAGCCCCCCCAATGCATTACGGGGAGGGCAATTTTAACCTTCCTGGAACAACCAAGGGACAACCTTAACAATATGGGAAAAATAGCAGATTTTCAATTTTCCAAAAGTTTTCTCATTTGAAAACACTTTGGTTGCATTCAGCCCCATAGGGCGGGTGGGGAAAAAGCCAAAAAAACCAAAGGGTATGGGTTTTAATTATTAAATTTAAACCTTGGATGAGGTTTGGGCCGAAAAAGGGGCCAGTGGGAAAGGGAAAAAGATTTGCGGGAAACCCGCCCGGGGGATTTTGGGGTCTCCCCCCGAGGGGGGGCCAGCGGGAAAGACCCAAAAATTCCAGTTCCCGGAGAGCCCCAAAACCGCGAGGGGATTTCCCCATCCAGGGCCCCAAAAATGATATCAAAATGACCCTTTTTTGTTGTTTCTACCCCAAGGGAAGCCACCTCAGATGCGGCGCCCTTTGCCATTATTCGCCCCCGTCCATTCTTTTGGCATTTTCAAGGGGGTCGCAGGAGCCCCCATAGTCCAAAAGCCCTCGATAACGTAATGTGCCGGGGGAAAGCTCATCCATCGCCCCCAAAAATTTTATAAATTTATTATTTATTCTTACCCCGAAAAAAACCCCACCTCAGATGGGGTTTTAACGGGCCCTTTGATAAAACCCCCCTTCCACCCCCGCCAAAAAGGCGGCCAGCCCCCAACCCACTTAGTGCGATAATTTTTCCGGGCTTAGTAGAAAACCCTTCGCAAAAAAGTTTGTATTTCGAGTGGGATCCCAGAGTGTGGGTCGGGCCGAAACAGGCACCCCAATTGGGGAAAAAGGGGGGAACCGGGGCCCCCCAACCCTTCCCGTTTTAAAAAATTGAATTATCTAAGGGACCAAAAACCCAATATCTTTGGGCAGGACCTATTAGGTGCGGGAAAAAAACCCAAAAGTTGGGTGGCATTTGGGCATTTCTACTATCCCTGTCTAAAAGTACTGAGTTTTTGAGTAGTTTTTAATACCCCTATGTAAAATTTAAAAAGCTGGTCAGCCTGTCTTTAAGATTATACAAAGACCATTTTGGGTGGGCAAAAACAGAGCCCCTTTGGGGTCGTCAGTCATCTCGCCCAGTTTTCCCATTCCCAAACAAGTTTAAGTTTCGGCTGGGTTCGGCCTTTATTTTCTGTTTTGGGCGCCCAAAAAGGGAAAAAGGGGGCTTTAAAAAGGGTGAAAAGAAAAACCATGGAATGGTTTAAGGGGGGAAAAAAAGGGTAAAAAAACGGGGGAAGGCGGGAAATTTTTTTAAATACCAAATTGCCCGGCCCCAAACGGGGAAGTAACTGCATTTTTTCCCCCTGAGGAAAGGGAAAAATAGCGGGGAAGATGGAAGCCCAAAATTCGGGCCTGCAGCTGGGGGGAATTGGGTTTGGGAAACCCCTTCTCTGGCAAAAACTTGAGAGAAAATCCCAAAACCCCTCGGAACCCCAATCAATCTCTCGGGACTGACCCCATCACCCCGGGAAAAAAATTTTACAATGCCAAAAATTGGGGAGAAAGGTAAATTTCCCACAGTTTTGGGGAATAGGGAAGCGAAATTTTCCCAGCCCAAAAGGGGCCTGCCTTAGAAAAGGGAAGTCGCGCAATCTACCGGGTCGAAAAAGCCAGGGCAAAAGAACAGGAGTGAAAGGGATGTAAATATCTATCGCAAAAGGGGGGGGAAACAATCAAGGCCTAAACCCCTTAGCTTTTATCCGTTCCCAAATGTGTAAAAATGAGCCCAGTGCCCTCCCTTAAGTAATAAAAATTAAAAATCCGGGAAAGGGCACTCCCTTCCCTCGCCCCATGGGGGGGTTTAAACAATCCGCAGCTTTTAAAGGGTCTGCGCCCTGCCTTTAAAGGAAACCCGTATCCCCCGTTTCCCGGGGAAAGGATCGGGTTTTTCCCGGAAAGGTAATAGGAGCCTGTTGGAGGAATTCCCAGTTTTTTGGGGGGAAAAAGTGACTCTTTACCAAAAACTGAAACGTGCTTGGTAGAGGGGTGAAAATTTTTTCCCCGTTTTTTAAATTTTTTTTTGTAAAAAAATCACGGGAGGGGTTTGTATTCAAAACCCACAAACTTTTGGGGCCCCGATCGGGAAACACCTTTTCCCCCTGATATTTTATAGGGAAAGGCCCACACAAAAAAAAACCGGGGACGCCCCCGCCCTTTCCGTAGGAACCGAGCTGGTCAATCGGCAGGATTTTAGACTTCCCCCAATTTAAACTACTTTTTCCCGGAGAAAAAGATTCAAACTCCCCCCCCTTTTCCAGCATGGGGGTCCAGGGAGTCATTCGGGTCAGCTAAAAAATAACAGGGTGTCTCCCGGGACAAAACTAAAATTTTTCACGATAGAAGCCGTTGATAAAACCCCAATAAAAGAGCATGAGCTTATTTGGCTTTCCCAAAGGGTCCACCGCTTTTAAAGGCAAAAAGGAGGGGGGGAAATGGGGCTCCCGGCCCTTTTTCCTTATGCAGGTTAAAAAGGCTTTGCCCCCCACCCATTGGGGTGTTACCCCCGGGGAAAACGGGGTTTTTCCCTTTTAAAGTAGGGCCCCACCCCGCTTAAAGAAAGGGGAAAATCCCGGGAAAACCAAATTTTTTCCCAAAGGCCCGGGGAAAAAATTTAACCTCAATTTGAATTTAAAAGGTTTAGCCGGTTAGAGTATTTTCAATCCTTGAAAACCCCCCTTATCAGCGCAGCCCGTTTGATTAGTAAAAAAAAGCCTTAAAATTTAGTGCTGTCGGACTTTTTCCGGCATGAACCCCCCATGAAACGGGTTTAAAATAGGGCAAAATTTACTTTTTTCAAACGCCTTTGCCATTATTTTTGGTAGGTTTTGATGTCAGGGCTGAAGTGGGTTTTGGGCGGTTTCGGGTTCACAAAAGGGGGGGTCTTTACCCGGGTTTGGGAGAACTAAATAAAATTTCCTCGTAAAATTGGGCTGGGGAAGGGCCGGGTCCCCAAAAAGCCGTCCCAAATTTTACCTAACAAATGTGGGACAAGAAGTTTCCTTAAAATTCCTTTTTAGAACTCAATTTGGGGGAACCCTTTTCCTTCCCCGGGGGTTTGGAGGGCTGAAACGAGTGATTTGAAACCAGAATTTTTGTTCGGTTTAAAGGGGCCCTCTAAGAATTCTTATCCCCTGCCCATAGGGAAAGGGGGAGCCAGTTCCGGACAGATATTCACTGATCTAAAAAGGCGGGGGAAACGTGGTTCCCTTTGGGGGGAAAATAGTTTTGGTGTTAGCGAAACTTTCTCCAAAAAACCCTGGGGACGGTACGAGGGCCCATTGGGGGGCCAGGGTTTCCGGATTCCCCCGGAGGGGTCGGGGCCCCCCCCTCGCCAGCACGAATAAAATTGCCCCATTTTTCCCCAGCTTTAAAAAAAGGGTTGCCCCGGGTAAAGAAAGCTTTCTTTTGGGATTTAAGGGAAAGCAGGGGATGTTGGGACATTCTAGTTACCTTTGCCAAATCCCCCCCTGTTTCGCATTTGAGGGATCCCCCAAATATAAACGTGCTCAGCCCCCCGTAAAATCTCTAGCCCGCTGGGAAACTTTTCGAGAGCCAAAATCCCCCTCTTAAGGTTTACTAATGGCGTTGTCAGAGTCCCCCTTGCATATGCCTTAAAGGCGTCCCATATACCGCAGTCGGCGCCGCCCTGCTTTTTCCCCAAAAAAGGGCTCCATTTGTCGAGAAAAGTCGTGTTGGGGGGGAGAATTGCAGCCAGAATGGTTTCAATACCACCTTGCTCTGGGGGGAAAGTTATCCAATTTAAGGGAGAGTAGACCCGGAGAATGGTCAAAAAAGGATCTGGCAGATAGGTTGACTCGACAAGCAGAAGAAGGGACTTGTGACTAACATAATCAATTGGGGAAAAAGAGCATTGAATTGTGTGGTAAAGCACGAGTATTGGCGAGCTGTCGGGTTTGTAGAGCGCCATGCATCACCAATCCCGAATTCTGAGAGCAATGAGTGCAGGGAGGAGGGTAGCGGTTTCCGTAGGGCCACCCCCGGAAGGGTTAAATGGCAAGATGCCAAACCCCAGTGCAATTGAAATCTCCAACCAATACGGGACATAGGGTAAGTGGCCCAAACCCCCAAAGATTTCCTTAAAATCATTTTCGATGTTATGGGGGGGGAAATGTGACCCCAATTAGGGCAAAAGGGGCAGGAAAAATAAAAAAATATTAAACAATATACCTTCCCCGTTTGTCCATCACACCCCTATAAGACAAAAAAGAAACCGCACGGCCAATAAAAATTTGAGACTCCCCTGGCACAGTTAGTAAATGTTGATGAAAGACCAATCTTCCCCGGGCGACCAAGTTTTGGCGTTTGTCTGGTACCTTTTGGGGTTCCCCGGAGGGACCAAAATGATCTACGCGATTCAAGTATTAAAGAATAGTGCCCTTTGACCGGGCTTTAAACCCCGGCGTTCCACGTCAGAATGAAATGTATTATTTCCCCTGTAATCTCGGGGTATGAGGTAATGGATATTTACAGACCCCCGCCAAGGGAGCCAAAAAAATTTTTCATTATTGTCAAAGATGAGACATTTAAAATGACTGAGACCAAATTTCACCAGGGTGAGAATTGTATGAAAACAAAAAACCCCCCAGCACCCCCTTTTTTCACCCTATTTGCCCCAAAGGCGAAGCTGGACCCCCCAAAAGCCGACTTTTAAAGGAAAACCAAACAGGAAAATTTTAAATGTTTTGGTAGATAAAACCCCCCAATTTAAAAAAGAAAGCATAAACAAAAAGAAGGAGTTCCCTGAATTCCGCCTAGCGGGAGGTACAGTCCCTTTTCATCCTAGAAAAACATTCAAAAAGATAACCTACAAATGTAAAAATAGATGTATTGGAAATTCGTGAAAAAAATGATACTCTACAACCCCACATAGGAATTTTAAAGGAGCAAAAAAAAAAAAAAAAAAATAAATAAATAAATGAAAAAAATATAACAATAGAAGGTTTTAAAAAAAAAAAACAAGTAAAAAAGAAAGGGGGGGGGAGGGGAAAAGAAGGGGAAAAAAAAAAAAAAAAAGGGGGGGGGGGGGGTGGGAAAGGAAAAGTGGAGGGGGGGGGGGGGTGAGAAATAAAATGTACTGAAGTATGATGAAAAAGCCCTCGCTAGACCAGACAAGACAAACCGCTTATAAAGATTGGTTTGGCATTTGTACATTCATTATTGAAGGTCTTTTAAAAACCATTGGTTTGGTGCGCCCCGCCTTGCTTTGGGACGCGTTTCAAACCCTTCAAGGGTCTCTTGGGGCACTTTTAAAGAAGAAATTTTTATTTTCGCCGATCCCTTCGGTCTTTTTTGCCCTCTTAATGCCCAGGGAATTTTATAGTGAAACATTCTAAGGCGGCGACAGTCATGTCGTGTCATACTAAAAAAAAACATTGTATAAAGACCAAACCAAGCCCCCCTGCATTCGGACAACGTCTGCAGACCCGCAGGCTCTTGCTTCTGGAAAAAAGCTGTTTTTTAAAATGATTTCCCCAAGTAATTCAGACCAAATTTTTTTGTCGGAAATTCGGCGAAAATGAGCGAACCGAATTTTTTAGAAATTCGCCACTCTAAAACGGCCCAACTATTTAAATTCAAAATAACACAAAGTATAAATACCAAACAGGGTTTTAAAAAATTTCCTTTTCTTTATTTTATTGCAATCCTTCTTTTACTTGATGAAATTAATGATCATTTTATCATGTGGTCTTTGTGTTCATTTTATTATTAGTATTAAACTTTTATAAATGTGTTAAAATAATTTTTTGGTTTTTTTTTTTCATTTTTTATATAGAATTTTTGATTTTTTTTTGGGGAATATTAATGTTCGTTTTTTATTGCTTATAAATTTTTTTTATATTGGGATTAAAAAGATTTTTCATTTTGTGTAATGTTTTTGTTTATTTTTCTTTACAGTAGTTATTTCTTTTACATATTTTAATCCTAATTTCTTATGTTGTATATAATTCATTCTACTGGTAATGATGATTTTATTGTGCAGGATTTATATTTATTTTATTGGCGCATTCTGTTTTTTTTTATTGGTGGTATTTAAAGTTCATTACACAATAGTTTATTTAAGTTCTTTTATTGGCACATTTAAATTTTAATATATTGCGAATTTTTTTAT
>JAODAL010061931.1:0-20035 GCA_025379985.1 Phyllomedusa bahiana | reverse complement strand
CCCTGATTAAAAAATAAAAAAAAAATGCTTTTCATGGGCGTCTTCAAAACTTACATGGTTGCAATTTTTTTGATCAGGGACCCATGCATTGAGACTTTTGTGTGAGGGGAGAATAGCAAAAAAAAATGAAGTCAATATTTTATTATAATATTTAAATCAAAAAATAAGAAAAAAAACTATTTCTTAGGGTAAAATGCATACTAAATAGAAAAATTTGCAACTCCGGGCCCGGATCCCTTTTCAATGCAAACACCTTTTTCCCCCCCCCACAGAGAAGAGCATAATGCTCCCCACTGGAAAAAAAAGGGAAAATAGAACCCGGGCCGGGGAAGCAAATGATCCAAGTGGTTTTAAAAAATTTAAAATGGCAATTTTTTTTTTTAAAAAAAGCAAAGGGTTCAAACCTTCGCACAAAAAAAAACAATACACTTGAACGGATTTTAAGCATTCACGCTGAACCCAGCATTTCCTCAAGCATAACATCAGGAGAAGAGAAAGGGAAATTTTTAAAAGAGATAACGAAACTCAATTGGCACAAGCACGCAACAAACACAATCAGGTGAAACTCCAAAATGAGGTGGTGGACCTTAAAATGGAAAAGAAACTGTAAATCAACTGCATAAAAGAAACAAAAACATATACGAGTGTTAGAACAGCACAAAGTTAGTCAATCGAAATAATTTAACATAAAATGGGAAAACAGACAATAATTTTTAAGCAACAAAATCCAAAAAAAAACATTGAAGACGTACGAATAGAAGTGTTATTAAAAAAAGACCAAAGAAAGAAAAAAGCAGTAATCATAAATGACGAAAAGGGTTTGTGATTGGTTAGTAAAAAAAGAGAAAATAAAAAAATCCCCAATCAGGACGGTGTGTAGCGGGAAAACCCAATACGAAGGGGCGCGTTTTCAAAGGTCTTAAAAGAAAGAAAAAAATGAATTCTATTAGGGGGAGGGGTGGGCTCAAACAGCCAATAGGAAAAAGGGGCCTTCTAGAGAAAAACAGGGCCCCTTGGGGGTTACAAAAAACAAGATTCCCCCCAAAAAGGGCCGCCTAAAAAACCGCAAGAGCGGCAACTCACAAAAGGGGAGTAACAAAGAAAAATCATACTTCTTACACTAAACGCACCCCAAGAAATTTAAAAAAAGGATCAAAAATGAGTTCTGTAACATCATTTAAACCCTTGGGGTAAAGGTTTGTAGACGATAAACCAAAAAAAACTCTCTTTTTTTTTGTAGCGGGTTTAAATCTTTTGGCGAAAAATATAATAGGGGTTATTTTAGTTGAAAAAAAATTTGGTTAATTGTTTTTAAAATGGGGGACCACTTTGAAAAAGTCACCTTTTTTTTGAAATGCCCGGTCCTTTGAGTCGGTTTGTTTTGGGGCCGGGGTTTTTCTCACATTTGTTTGCGGGCACCGTAAGAATACATAACTACCTTTTGCATTTTAAAAAAGTTTGTTTTCATTGTCACTTTTTAAAGGATGAGTAAAACATTTGGGGGTTTTAAAATACTGTGAAGCATGGGCAGTTAGTGTAGGAAGGGAAAGTTTCCCCAAAGGCTCTTTGTGGAGTAAAACTTGTGGCGGGGATTTTTTAACAAACTAGGCTGGGATACCTTTTAAAATGTTTGGGCTTTTCTAATATCAAATTAGGTTTTACTGGGATAAGGGGCCCAAGGAAGATCTTTCTTAACGGGGTGCCAGGGTTTTCAGAGTTTTAAAATTTTTTGGGGGGAAAAATTGTTTGTGTTTAAAGGAAATTTTTTTCTTGGGGGGTTTTTCGGTTAGTGTTTGATTTTAGAATAATTTTTGTCTTTTTTGTAAATAAAAAATCTTTCGTTGAGCAATTTGTTTTTGTAAGGGCTCTTTCTAAAAAATTTTTGGGGTTTTTTTTTCTAAAAAAAAACGGGGTTTTTTTTTTTAAAATTTTTGCGCTTGATTTTAAAGTGAAGCCGAAGCAAATTTTTTAATTCCCCCCCGAAATTGCCCTTTATGGTATTTTGGCAACCATTTTTTATTGTGCACTTTTCAAAATTAATAAACATTGCGTTACGTTTTAAAAAAGGATGCAGAGAAAGCCCCCCATCAGAAATTGAAATTTGGAGTCTAAAAACGCAATTTTTAAACTTGCGGCATTTGTTACAGAAAAAGTGACCCCCCCAAGAGTTATTTTTTAATATTTAAAATAAAATGACAAAGGGTCATGGGGCCCCCCAATAAAAAAAAATCATCTTGAAATTTCCCCCGCTTGATGTTAGATTCTGAGGAACGCTGGGTTCACGTGAAACACGTAAGTCTGTTCAAGTGTATTGTTTCTAATTTGCGAAGGTCAAAACCCCTTTGCAGTTTTAAAAAAAAAATTTGCACTTTTAAATTTTGAAATATCACTTTTGGTAATTTCCCCTTTCCAAGCGGTGGGTTTTTTTTTTTTTTTTCCTTTTTCCCTTTTCCTTATCCACCGTGAAAACCCGGGCATTGTGATCCAAGACCCAGGGCGCCAAAAACACGAGCCAAAACCCCAGAGCCTCCTAAACACTATAAATTTTGTGCCTTACAATATAGCAAAACTCCCTAAGGTTACCTGTGATCAATTTCCCTCTGTTGACTTTATTATGGGCAATTTCACTTTGTCCCCCCCTCTATTTTTTTTTTTTCCTATTAATGCTGCAAAGCGGAAACATTCTTGGAGTCTGGAACGGGGGCAAATCGAAGTACACGCCTTGTAAAAGCATCTGGTGACACAGCTTGTGGCACCCTTAAAAAGGGTTTTTTCAAAAAAATACAAAAAACCCTTATAGACAGCAAGTTAAAAATAAAAGTTGTTATATCTGACTTGACATAAAAAAAAATCTCAAAAAATTTACGTTTCCAAAATTTTGTTTTCACTAAAGGTGACGGTTTTGAGGGAGTAGTTTTCACTGGATTTGGGGGGATGGTGGCCTTAAAATGACCAACTGAAAATTTCCTTTGGTCTGACACAATCCCGGATCAGCCGATTCCAATTTTTTATATGGTTCCATTAGGAACATGCAGTCCACTTTGGTTGTTGGTGCAAGACCGAAGAATGGGTTTCTATGAGAAACAAAAAAATTTTTTGATTTCATTTTAATGTTTTTTACTATTTTGCATTCACACAGATGGAAACAATAGACCAACTATCCCCTGTAAGGGTGAAATAATAAAATGGTCAGGGGGATTAAAAATGGTGCAGAATCAATAATATAAACCAATTAAAGGGAATGTCTTTTACGTAAACTTTAACATGCCATGTAGCTTCTTCCCCCCGTCAGAAATGAAAATTATGTTTTCCCCCTAAAATTCACAGTGCTTCTGTTTCAGCTCTGCATGGTTTGGCAGGGGTTTCTAGAATTCTAGGGTTCCCTGTTTTATGGTGCCTGAAAACCCCCCGGCTTTTGGCTCTTTTGCCGGCCCTGGCGGGACGAGAAACCAAATTTTTAAAGTAATACCTTTTTCTTTATTTACCAGTTGAATGGTCCTTCTGTCCCTGTATGTTTAATTTATTCCGGGCCCAAGCCTGGGCCAGGAATACCCAGCCTCTTTATTAAAAACCCCTTGTTCCTCCTGACATCTTTTTTCCCTACGGGTTTTTTGTTCTTTCCACCAATCACCTTGTTCTGTGTTCTTTGGTTCCCTATTTAAGGTGCTTTACCCCCTCACCCGTCCTTCTATAAAGGTTTCCGTTCCCTAAGTTGCCTGTATTCTCATTTGACTTTTTTGTGCTCTGACTCTCTGCTTGGCTCCTGGGTATTCTTTTGTCTCATGTTTTTTTTACTCACTGCCTGTTTGTTACTGACCCGGCTGCCCGACTTCTCTTGTTTGTTCCGTGTTTTGTCTTTTCTGTTTTCCACTTACACAGAGCAGTCATCACTTCTAGTTGGGACCACCTGGTAAGGGCGGGGGTTCCCCCCAAAAGGGAGGGACAGAGGTTTGGGGGGCCCGTTCAGGGGTCACTGCTGTGTCTCTGGTGTGCCCTGACAGCCCCCAACAGTCCAAAGCAAAATGAGATGGGCCCCCCACAAATGAAGAACAACCCAAAAACAGAAAAAGAATTAATAAAGCACCCCATCAGAGAACCCAAATAGCACTGCTAAAAAACTACCAAAAATGTTGTTACCTACAAAAAGGTATAATGATCTTGCACCTTTTTTCCCCCCCTCCTCCAACCTGTGGGCCCCAAAGTCCCCGCGCTATGTCTTATGACTGTAATTACACTATGTACGAGTCCATAAAAAAGCTCATAATTATCTTTTTGTGGTTCCCTATCATTTTGGCATTTATTTTTGTTTAGGGGCCTTAAGAATTCCATTTTTCCCAAAAATTTTGGGCAAAAATTTGTTTAACAAAAAGGGCCTCTTTTACAAAAGAAAATCCCTGTGCCCTCCATATGATACTGTTTTTTTTCCCCAACTACAAAGATTAAACATTGAAAATGCAGGGAAAAATAATGTTTTGGTTTTTTTTTAGCAATAGAGAAAATTATTTTAAAACCCGTAATGAGCACCATATAGAGTATACTTTAAAAAAAACAGTGTAATACAAAACTCCTACAGCTTGCAGTTTTGGGGGGATTTAACAGCAAACAGGGGTGGTGTAAAGAGAAAATTTGGAAAGGTGACATAGTTTTTTGGGAACTCATGGGAAAAGCAAAAAATACAAAAAAAGTATTTTCATTGTCTGACCCGGGGCATCATCAGGGCTGTATTGGGAGTACCTTTAGGAGCACCGATCAAATATTTTTAAAAAGGGGGGCCCTTAATAGTGCAAGTAGAAATGGTTTTAAGCAAAGGGTCCATGACAGACATAATATGACATTTAAAATAATTTGTCCATAAACTGTGTATTACAAAATCAACAGGCCAAAGATTAAGTTTACCCCAAAAATTTGGTTTTTAAAGATTGACACTAGGGACACAAATTAACAATAAAAAATGTGACATTTATAAATGTGTTCAAGGGGTTTACCCAAGAAACACAAGCACTCAGGTTCAATATAATAAATTACAACTAAAAGGAAGCAAAATTTTTGATTGGTACAAAAGTTAAACACTTTAAAATACATGGTGGCCCAAAAAGATGGGGACCCCTTTCCAAATTTTGTCCCGTAATAATCAAAATTTTTTTCCTGAAAAGGGTTTCAATCAAAATTTTTTGGGGATTTTATTTCCCTTTAAAAATTTGTCTTCAATGGAAAAAACCCAAAAAGAATTGCAAAAGCCAAATTTGGGTAAAATTCCACACCAAACAAAAAAAAGGGGGGTACAAAAATTGGCACTTTTGAAAAATTTTGAGCTTCCTAATCGTGAATTAACAGCACCTGAACTTTTCTTGTGGATAACAAGTGTTGGCAAAACTAAATCATACTTTCAGCCAGTTGCATGGATTAAAGTTGACTCAAAAACCCCTATCCCTTTTCCTTGGTGTACCACATTTACAGGAGAAAAGAAAGAAACCAAAAACTGTCTGAGGACTAGAATCCAAATTGTGAGGAAGCATGAGCAATCCAATGCTACAAGTCCACTCCAAAGACCAATTTCCCGTGCTACCTTTCTGCCAGTGTCATCAAGAAGTGTAAAACCCAGGAGTGGCTAACCCCAAATGTGGAAAGGAAAAGAAAAATTGCCGGGGATTTTAAAAGCAAGATGTGCGGGAGGTAGATAAAGAACCCGATAAATCCCAAACGCCCCATCCCCTTAAAGAAAGGGATGAAAGGGGGAACCAGGGAAACCCCACTTTTTACCCCGAGGACAAAAAAAAAACCAGGTGGAGTTTGCCCAAAAAATACCAGAAAAGCCTAAAACGTTTTTAAAAATTTTTGGGCAGAGAGACAAAAGTAGACTTTTTAGGAAAAGGCTTTAACTAGAGTTTTCAGGGAAAAAAAAAAAAAAGGGATTCAAAAAAAAACCAAAGGTCCCACAGTCAAACAAGGGGAGGTTTTCCCTGATGTTTGAGGTTGCTTTTTGCCTCGGCAAGGACGCTTGACCGTGGCATGGCAATGAAGTCTGGGAAAACTACCAAACAAATTTTGCAGCATAAGTAGGGCCCATGTGAGAAAAATGGGTTTCCCCAAGGTCATGGTCTTTCCCGCAGGACAAACCCCAAAAAACCCCTTCAAAAAGACTAGAAAATGTTTGGGGGGAAAGCACTGGAGACTTCTAAAGTGGCGCCCTGATCCAGACCTGAATCCCCAGAAAACCTTGGGGGGATCTTAAAATGGGAGTTTTGGGGAAAAGGGACCCTTCAAACTCAGGGGCCTGGAGCCGTTTTTCCCAAAAAAAAAAGGTCTAAAATTCCAGCAGAGCTTTAAAAAACTCATTGAGGTTACCGAAGCGGTTGTTCCAAATTTTTTTGGGTAAAGGTTGTGCTAAAAAAGATTAGGCGAGGGTGCCAATACCTATGTCCAGCCTATTTTTGGAGTTTTGTGTGAAATGATCAATGATTTGATTTTTGTTTCATTCTCTGTTGTGTTTTTTCATTGCAAGAAAAATAAATGAATATATTAATACCAAAGAATTTGTGATTGCAATCATTTTCAGGAAGAAACTGAGTATTATCTGACAGAATTGCAGGGGTGCCAATACTTTTGGCCACCACTGTATCATAATCAAACACTTACCGCACTGGCCTTGTGTGTTATGTCCAAAAAGTCTATATGGCAATGAAACCGAGAAAGTCAAACCATTGTATGTGATATTAGCCTCCAACTCTGGTATTTCCACAACGTAATTGATGCCAGATGTGTACACTTCCACTCCATATTTCTTGTAGGGAATTCCCACAATTTCATCATTTACGACAACCTGCAGACAAATTCATAAAATAAATAGGACAACAGTGTAAAATAATAAAGTTTAAAAACAATTAGGTAAACTAAGCAATTCAGTTTTAGAGGATCTGCCGCAGGATGTTATCCGGTATTGATTTGGGTATCGGTCCTGAAATCTTTTGGTGAGACATAATGGTAATGGGGCCATCTACACTGTTAGCCAGTAGAGTTCTGTTCAATGATTGTCAGACTTCTATGGATGCCTTTATCTTCTGGATTGTAGAAGGAATGATATGCTAAATTAATTATAGGCCCATCCTACCTCCAAACTTATTGGCAACAAGCTTTTTGCCTTGGAGCGTATCAGTTGAGTTTCATGTCGGACAATGATATCACGTGGGCAGGAGACTCGGTCTTGTGCTCCACAATCATAGTTATCAATGTATATTCCAAAGTTGTCAATCCTCTTCTCAATTTCCTCCACTGGGATATCAGTTGCCTTGAAAACTATAATAGGTCCCATCAAATGTGATGTAATGAGGGTCTCCCCAGCCAGTGCACACATCTAAATAGCAACGTGAAGATTAGTTATCAGAATTAGATGCTTTTGCATTACATGTTATATGAATTGTATGTACTTTTATATCAAATAGCTTAACAGATTTTGTAATGATCCAAGACAGAAACACTCACAATCACACTCCCAGTGCCAGCAGCAAAGGTCATCATCTGGGACAGGTCTTGGTCGATGTCCATTAGCACATGTGATCTCAGGTGGTGGTTCTCACTTGAGTTCAATTATCTCTTCTGTGCAGTATTCAGGTTTCATTGTGCTTGAAAAACAAAAACATATATGGTCCTACTGGATGTGATAGATATAAGTCAAATGAGAACAGCGTCATATCCACCTCTTACTGGACATTGCAGGAGATAAGGCAAATAGGGTTTAGATTGATGACTGTAAGGAGCATTGAACGTTAATATATCTAGAACACCCCCAAAATAACTCAGCACCCAGCCATCAATTTCTAAATTACTGGCAACAAAAGTGAGTACACCCCTAAGTGAAGATTATGCACAATTTGCCATTTTCCCCCCACAGTAACATGTGGTTCATTAGTGTTACAAGTCTAAGGTATGAATGGAGAGCAGGTGTGTTAAATTTGGTGTTATTGCTCTCACATGCTCTCATGCCGGTCACTGGAAGTTCAACATGGCACCTCATGGCAAAGAACTTTGAGTATCTGAAAAAAAGAATTATTGCTCCACATAAAGATGACCTAGGCTACAACAAAATTGCCAACACCCTGAAACTGAGCTGCAGCACAGTGGCCACGACCACACAGCAGTTTAAAAAGACAGGTTCCACTCAGAACAGAGGTACAGACAAATAATCCAAATAAAAAGGATTAAAGCCACTCCCTAGTAATATCAAATTAAATAGCAGATAGGGAAAAAAATGTGATAAAATATAACTTTTAATGAAAATACTCTAAAAATACACAGAAGGCTAGCACTAACAAACTATCAAAAAAAGTGCACTACCACCTATAGAAATAATACAAACCCTAAAAATACCCTAGCCTATAAAGAATCGGGATAATCGCCCCAATAAGGGCGCTCCCGTCCGGAACCTAACCCTTACACTAATCCAATAATAATATAGACCCCTGTCCCAACATGTTTCGATCTTCCCCTAATAACAACAAGATCTCCTCAGGGGACTATTATAAGGGGAGAAAAATGGGGGTATATACACTAATATAGCACAAATGTACATAGAAAAAACTAAATGTAAAGGGATACAATCATAAATATAGCAAGGGTATAGCTAAGATAAAGAAGTGCACACTAACACCATAAACCACAACATTTACAATAACATCTCTGTGGTACAATACAAATCAGAGAATGACCACCAGAAATGATCAGATCAGAGGACTGCAAAACCATCCACTCAATGAATGCAAAGATTCTTACCCGACCACAGTGGCAGTCAGAGTAAAACCACTAAGGTGAACCCGTCTTAATAACAGGACAGCTCCTACCTTTAAAGTAGATGCATTCATATATAAAGAAAGACGCCTAACCCACCGAAGCGATGTCGCCTAAAATGGAGGGGGCGTCTCAAAGTGGACAGTTAGTCTCCCGCAGGTCCGTCTGAGATCACGGGGTGACGGCAGTCAATGCTGCTCGTTCAACAGATGCGGGGCGCGCTTAAGGACGGTGCCGCAGTGAGCCACAGATGTCGCCACACACTATCGCGTCCAGCCTGCACCGGCCCACCCGTGAATTACAGTCAATGCTGTGGTTGGTGAGAGACCACTCAGAACAGACCTCACCATGTTCGGCCTAAGAAGTTGAGTGCACATGCTCAGCGTCATATCCAGAGACTGTCTTTTCAAAATAGACATATGACTGCGGCCAGTATTTCTGCAGAAGAGGTGGAGGTCAGTCTGTCAGTGCTTAGATCATACGTCGCACACTGCATCAACTTTGTCTGCATGGCTGTCATCCCAAAAGGAAGCCTCTTCCGAAGATGATGCACAAAAAAGCCCGCATACAATTTGCTGAAGGCAAGCAGACTAACGACATTGATTACTGGAACTAACTTATATGGATCAGATTGTCATGCAGCGCGCCGCAGCCCGAGCGCACTCCAGTCCCCTCTCCCAGGTCTTGGCTGGGGATGAGTGGCGCCGCAGACCGCTTGACGGGCTGCGGGTGCGTTTGTGTCTGTGATAGTTACTTACCTGACCGAACTCCTGCTCTTCCGCGCTCCTCTGCCGGCTGGTGCGCGCACTACCATTCTCTAGGGCGCGCACGCCTGCTCTCTGAGATTTAAAGGGCCAGCGCGCCGATAATTGGTTAATTGTCGGCGGCTGACCCTATATATTCCAGTCACCTCCCTGTGTTCCCTGCCGGATCTTTACTGCTCATTGCTAATTGTGAAAGCATTTCAGAAGCCTTGACCATGTTTCCCGTGTACCGTACCTTCCACTTCCATTTATCAACCACGAACCTTCGCTGCCTATCCTGACCTTCCTGCCTGTCCCCGACTACGAGTCTGCCTGACAACTTTGTACCTCGCTACACCTCGGCTGCGTCCACAAGCAAGTCGCGTCAGGGGTAGCGACCAGGTGGTTCTGCCTTGCGGCGTGCACTGGTGAATACCATGAACCAATGAGACTTCGCTCCCTGGCGTGGTCTGTACCACCGCTTCTGGTGGTCATGTGGATCCACTACTACTGCCGTTACACAGATGTTGTTCACCGTGTGGTGGCAACCAGGTGAGGAGTACAAAGCCAAGTGTGCCTTGCCTACAGCCAAGTATGGTGGTGGGAATCTCATGGTTTGGGGCTGAATGAGTGCTACTGGCTAAGGGAAGCTACAGTGGTGGCCAAAAGTATTGGCACCCCTGCAACTCTGTCAGATAATACTCAGTTTCTTCCTGAAAATGATTGCAATCACACATTCTTTGGTATTAATATATTCATTTATTTGCTTGCAATGAAAAAACACAAAGAGAATGAACAAAAATCAAATCATTGTATCTTTCACACAAAACTCCAAAAATGGGCCAGACAAAAGTATTGGCACCCTCAGCCTAATACTTGGTAGCACAACCTTTAGCCAAAATAACTGCGAACAACCGCTTCCGGTAACCATCAATGAGTTTCTTACAATGCTCTGCTGGAATTTTTGACCATTCTTCTTTGGCAAACTGCTCCAGGTCCTGAGATGTGAAGGGTGCTTCTCCAACTGCCATTTTAAGATTCTCACAGGTGTTCTATGGGATTCAGGTCTGGACTCATTGCTGCCACTTTAGAAGTCTCCAGTGCTTTCTCTCAAACCATTTTCTAGTGCTTTTTGAAGTGTGTTTTGGGTCATTGTCCTGCTGGAAGACCCATGACCTCTGGGGAGACCCATCTTTCTACCACTGGGTCCTACATTATGCTGCAAAATTTGTTGGTAGTCTTCAGACTTCATAATGCCATGCACACGGTCAAGCAGTCCATTGCCAGAGGCAGCAAAGCAACCCTCAAAACATCAGGGAACCTCCGCCATGTTAGACTGGAGGGACCGTGTTCTTTTCTTTGAATGCTCTTTTTTTTTTTCCTGTAAACTCTATGTTTGTGCCTTTTCCCAAAAAGCTCTACTTTTGTCTCATCTGACCGGAGAACATTCTTCCAAAACATTTTAGGCTTTCTCAGGTAAGTTTTGGCAAACTCCAGCCTGGCTTTTTTATGTCTCGGGGTAAGAAGTGGGGTCTTCCTGGGCAGGCTCGGACTGGGCCGCTGGGGGACCGGGGAATCCCCCGGTGGGCCCCCCGAGCCCTGTGGGCCCCGGAGGCAGTGCCGTCGCTCCCCAGGGCCCGGCCGCGCATCCGGTCACTGAGCGCCCGGGACCCGCGTCCCGAGCGCCCAGAGACCGGCCCAGGAGTTGGGGACTAATGTCCCCTGACTCCCAGGGCTGCGCGGTGTCAGCGGAGCACAGCGCCACTAGCGCTGCGCTCCGCTGATCTCCCTGGCAGGCTGAAGACCCTAGGCCTATGCAGGGCGGCAGGAGCCGGCGGCGAGCACGGAGCGGCCGGGACCTGCCAGGAGTGGGAGCCGGAGCCAGGTAAGTGGTTGTTTGTTTGTTTTTTTTTAAACTACAGGGGGGTCCTGGCTACTAGGGGGGGCTCTGACTACAGGGGGTCCCTGGCTACAAGGGGGGGGTCCCTGGCTTCCCGGGGGGTTCCTGGCTACAAGGGCGTCCCTGGCTACAAGGGGATCCCTGACTACAGGGGGTCCCTAGCTACAAGGGGGGGGGTCCCTGACTACAGGGGTCCCTGGCTACATGGGGGGGGGGGGTCCTGGCTACAAGGGGGGCTCTGACTACAGGGGGTCCCTGGCTACAAGGGGGGGCCCTGGCTACAAGGGGGGCTCTGACTACAGGGGTCCCTGGATACAAGGGGGGGCTCTGACTACAGGGGGTCCCTGGCTACAAGGGGGGGTCCCTGACTACAGGGAGTCCCTGGCTACAAGGGGTGGACCTGGCTACAAGCAGGGGCCCTGGCTACAAGGGGGGCCCTGGCTACCTACAGGGGGCCCTGGCTCACGGGAGGGCCCTGGCTAACCAAAAAGGGGGGCCGCTGGCTTACGTAAAGGGGGGCCCTGACGACAACGGGGGCCCTGGCTCCCTACAAGGGGGCCCTGACTACAAGGGGGGCCCTGGCTACCTAAAAGGGGCCCTGACTACCTACAGGGAGGCCCTGACTACAAGGGGGGCCCTGACCACCTAAAGGGACGCCTTGACTACCTTCAGGGGGGCCCTGACTACAAAGGGGGCCCTGGCTACCTAAATAATAACGGGGCCCTGACTACCTACACAGTAGCTAAAGGGAGGGGGGGGCATGACTTCAAGCACACTAGCTAAAGGAGATCCCTAACTGCCTGCAAACTCCTAAAGGAGGCCTTAACTGCCTGTATACTACTTCATGGGAAGCCCTAACTGCCTGTATACTACCGAAAGGGGGTCCCTAACTGCTTGCAGCCTATATACAGGGGACCCTAACTACCTACAGATTACCTAACTGGGAGAAACCACCTACCTACAGACTGGGGCCTTGCCTAATTGCCTACCTACCTTGGGTCTTGTCTACCTACCTGGTAATATAATTGAGAGGGCAGCAGCCCATAGTTGTAGCATTATCTCCAGAGGGTTAGTCCTTTCCCCACCCTCCAACCCCTCAGGATACAAGGCCTCTAAGTTATGGCTTGTACCCGCCTCTCCACCCTGGGAAGTTTTTACAGAGGTGGAATAGATAAAGAGGTGCTGGAAAATTGGGGGGTTTAAGATATTTTGTGTGCAATTTCTGCAGGGATGAGCTGTGGGCCGGGACAAGTCATCATGGCGGGGTTTGGAACGGATGCAGAGGAAAAAGGGGAATAAGAACGACTCATGAAAGAAAGAACGACTCATCAGATAAGACGTCTCCCGGGGAGTACCTGATTTCAGGGGGTTTTTTTCTTCTATATTGAAACAGTGCTGTATTCACTGTAATGTGATGGTGACCTGAGCTGGTGCTGACCACTATGTGGTCTCTATATGGCCTTGTTGTAGGTTATCCTGAGCTGGTGTCTGAAACCCCTATGTGGTCTCTATATGGCTGTTGTAGGTTATCCTGAGCTGGTGTCTGACCTCTATTGGTTCTCTATATGGCATGTTGTAGGTTATCCTGAGCTGGTGTCTGACCTCTATTTGGTCTCTATATGGCAGTGTTGTAGGTTTTTCCTGAGCTTTGGTGTCTGACCTCTATGTGGTCTCTATATGGCAGTGTTGTAGGTTATACCTTTAGCTGGTGTCTGACCTCTATGTGGTCCTATATGGGGGTGTTTTAGTTATTCCTGAGCTGGGTCTGACCTCTATGTGGTTTCTATATTGGGAGTGTTGTAGGTTGTACCTGAGCTGGTGTCTGACCTCTATGTGGTCTCTAAAAGGTGTTGTTGTAGGTTATACCAGAGCTGGTGTCGACCTCTATTGGTCCCCTATAGGCAGTTTTTGTAGGTTATACCTGAGCGGGTTTTGGGGACCTCAACTCTATATGGCGTGTTGTAGGTTAAATTATCGCGCCGGTATAAGGCCAGCGGACAGGGGTCCCTGATTGACCCTGTGAGAGGCGTTACACTTTTCCTTTTCTTGTTTGGTGTTTAATTTTAGGTGGTGAGGTCGTGACCAAGGGAACAGGGAGGGATATTGTATGTGGGTGGAGGGATATTGTATGTGGGTGGAGGGGGATATTGTATGTGGGTGGAGGGGGATATTGTAGTGGTTGAGGGGGATATTGTATGTGGGTGGAGGGGATATTGTATGTGGTGGGGGGGGATATTGTATGTGGGTGGAGGGGGATATGGATGGAGCTACTTAGCCCTGTGTCTATGATATGCTAGACTGACATATGTGTGAATACAGATATGGACTCCCCTTTGCTATTGTACTACACAATACAGTTCTTTTTTTGCACACTGTATTATGTGGTAAAATGGGCGCGTTTATGTCCCCGAGAGGCCGGTAATATTTTATGTACAGTATGGGGGCCCCCCCAAGAAAACCCCCCCTTTGGGCCCCCAGACCCCCCATCCGACACTGTTCCTGGGTATCCTACCATACAGTCCCTTTTTCATTCAGATGCCGACGGATAGTACGGGTTGACACTGTTGTCCCCTCGGACTGTGGGGCAGCTTGGATGTTAGTCGAGATTCTTTATCAACCCCTCTGCAATATCTGTGTGATTACATTGTATATTTGAATGGTACAATCATGTCCCCTGCGTAAAATTTTTTAACAATCCTCCCCTAAAAAACCCCTCCCCTGTTTTTGTCATTTTCCTATATTGGTGTTTTCGGGGATTTTGCCTTTGAATCCCAGCTCTGTTTCAAATAATTAGGATTGTTCTATGTTTAAGTAAGCCTATACCCAATTAGCCTTTGAAGAACTTCCTTGCTGCTACCCTTTTTTATAACCCCACCCATTTCTGTCACCTGAAAGTGGTGATCTAATCAATAGACACTATATATTGGAACTCGGGGGTCTGCAAGACCTTTTGGTCTGCCAGCATTGATGAAGTGACAGCTTTTTGAAGTGACTATGAAATTTGACCGAATTGGGGCCCCGAAGTGGGCAAAAGGGGGCAGAAACGTTATCTTTTAAGTAGCTAGCTTTCTTACCTACAGCTTTGTCACCATCTTACATTTGCAATCTATCTTGCTGCCCTCTTCCTCCTTTCCTTCCGCCCAGCCCATGCCTCCAAACAACTCTAATCCACATTAGCTCCTCTCTCCTTCCCTCTACCATGAAACGCATCTCATGCATTACTTACTTACTTTACCTACCCCCAAACCATCCTCTTGCAGGGGCTGCACAAACATCGCTCATATTCATCAGGAACCATCTGCAATCACTTTTCATTCTCCTGCTTTTTTTGCTGCAGAACATCTCTCCCAACCCCGGTCTACCTTCCTTTACTGCCATCCCAACCTCTTCTCCCACAAAACCCTGCTAACCTGCAAATATTTGTTGTACGTCTTTTCCTCTCCCAGTTAAATGTGCTTTGGGAACGCCGATCCGTCTGTAATAAACTCACTGCTGCCAAATGACCTGTTCCTTTCACCCCCTCAATCTTCTAGTCTCACAGAAACTTGGCCCAGCAATCAGACACCGCATCCCTTGCTGCCCTCACATACGGCGGCCTACACTTCACCCACACCCCCAGACCTGACAGCCGGGTGGAGAAGTTGCATACTATCGCTCCACATTGCACCTACCAGGTCATTCCCCCTGTACCCTCACTCACTTTACCCTCCTTTGAGTCCACACCCTCAGACTTTTCGGCCATTTTCCCTCAGAGTCGCAGTTGTCTACAGACCCCCCGGCTCACCCCGCCAGTTTCTGGATCATTTTGCTCCCCTGGCTTCCTCATTTTCCTCTCGACTGAAAATACCCACACCTCATCATGGGCATTTCCAACATCCCCTTTTGACTAACCCTATTCTCCTTCCGCCTCTCATTTCTTTTCACTAACCTCTTCTCCTTGGCCTCTGGCAGTTTCCTGACTCACCAACTCACAAGGAAATGGGAACTCTCTTTGACGGTCTTCTGTCGCCTCTGCTCAATTTCTAATCTTGCCAACTCTCCTTATGAACTCTCGGATCATAACCTTTTTTTCTTTTAAACTATCAACAACTTTCAGCCTTCCTGGACACACCTACCCGTCGCCCATTCCGAAATCTCCACGTTTATCAGACTCAGGAGCTCACAGACACCATACAGTCCTCACTGCCCCCAATCTCCTCTCTCTCCTGTCCTGACCTGGCTGTTAACACTACAATGAAACTCTCACTACCACCCTGGACATATTGGCCACCACTCACACACCGCACCACCAGAGTCAGAACGCCCCAGCCCTTGGCCCCACGCCTCAACTCCCATCTGCAGTGCTGTTCCAGGTGGCGCTGGGAGAAAGTCAAAGCTACCTGCAGACTTTTCTCCACTACAAATTCATGCTCAGGAAACCTAACCACACTGCCCTTCACTGTGCCAAACAAAAATATTTCACCTCCCTCATCTCCACATTACACAACAACCCAAAAGTTTTTGACACCTTCCACTCCCCCTCAGGCCCAAAGCTCAGGCCCCCCGGGCACTGACCTTGTGCTAAAGACCTGGCCACTCACTTCAAAGACAAAATTTACAGCATCCCAAAACATCACATCACAATCCCCAATTAACACCCATCCCTGTCCCTCCCCGCCACGCCCTCTAAATCTGCTCTCAGCCCTTGACCCGACATCAGAAAAGAAGTGTCCAGCTTCTCCTGTTGCACGCCCCAAACCACTTGCTCTATGACCCCATTTCCCTCCCCCTTGTCCCAGTCCATTTCTCCAGCTGTCCTCTCTCTCACCTCACTACAATCGTAACCTCTCTCTCTCCACTGGGATCTTCCCATCTTCCTTTAAACACCTGTTATAACTCCCTTACTTAAAAAGCCCTCTCTGGAACCCTCCTGGCCGCCAACTACCGACCAGTCTCTAACCTGCCCTTTATCTCCAAACTCCTGGAACGCTTGGTCACTCTCGCCTGATCCGCTATCTCTCCTCTCTCTTCTTGACCCTCTACAATCAGGTTTCCGCACCCCACACTCCACAGAAACTGCTTTTCTAAAGTTTCAAATGATCTCCTGGACAGCAAAATCGCAGGGTAACTACTCATTGCTGCTTCTTCTGGATCTCTCTGCAGCATTTGACACGTTTTATCACCACCCCCCTCCTCAACATGCTCCGCGCCATCGGGATCCAGGACACTGCTCTCTCTTGGTTCTCTTTCCCCACCTCTGAAACCGCTCCTTCAGGTCTCATTTTCAGGTTCCACCTCTCTCCTCTCCCTTTTCTGTCGGGGTTCCTCAGGGGTCCGTTCTTGGTCCTCTCCTCTTTTCACTCTACACAAGCCCCCATTGGGAAAAAACCATCAGTAGATTTGGCTTCCAATACCATCTCTACGCTGATGACCTCAAATATACCCTTCCTCCCGAGACATCACGCCTGCGCTGATACAAAACACCCGTGACTGTCTGTCGCTGTCCTCTGACTTTATGTCCTCTCTCTATCTCCAACTAAACCTCACTAAAACTGAACTTCTAGTCATCCCACCATCTACTAACCACCCTCACCCTGCTATTTCTCTCTCTCCGTGTGTGGCACCACCATAACTCCTAGGCAGCAGGCCCGCTGTCTGGGGGGTTATATTAGATTCTGATCTGAAACCCTTTACCCCTATATCCAATCCCTTGCCCGCTCCTGTCACCTGCACCTCAAGAACATCTCCAGAATCCTCCATTTCTCACTGTGGAAACAACTCAAAAATCTCATTGTGCTCTATTCATTCTCGTCTCGAAATACTGCAACTCCCTACTTGTTGGTCTTCTCTCTGTAAAAATCTCCCCTCTCCAATCTGTCCTGAATGCAGCAGCCAGCTTGTCTTCTTTCCCAGCCGCTATAACGATGCCTCTACCATGTGTCGTCTCTGCACTGGCTTTCCTTTTTCAGTACAGAATAAAAATATAAACTCATCACTTCTCACACATAAGGCTCTCCACAGTGCTGCAACCCCCATATATCTCCTCCCTTATCTCTGTCTACC
The DNA here is from genome assembly GCA_025379985.1 of Phyllomedusa bahiana. NCBI lineage: Eukaryota > Metazoa > Chordata > Amphibia > Anura > Hylidae > Phyllomedusa > Phyllomedusa bahiana. The sequence goes on along the minus strand of JAODAL010061931.1, from coordinate 2,569 downwards.
ACCCTACCCGCTCTCTCCGCTCGCTACTGATCTAAGACTAAAACACCTCACTCAACCGAACCTCCCATGCCCGTCTCCAAGATTTTACGTAAATTTCACCAGTTCTCTGGAACATGTTACCTCATGTGAATCAGGGACACTCACAACCCTCACAGTTTTAAGTGCGCTCTGAAAACTCATCTTCTTAGACAAGCCTATCAAGATCCCTAATCGTCAACCCCCCAAATTCTGTCACAGATTCTCACTTCCTGCACTTTGGGACCCACAGGCACTTATCTGTATATAATGCATGGTTGGATGGGGAGGTTTATCCACCTTTTTATGTATACTACCCCATATTTATATAACATGGCTGGTCCATTGTAAACCAAGCACTTGTCACCCTTTGTTTCAACCCAAAACACCCTAATAGATTGTAAGCTCTTGCGAGCAGGGCCTCACACCTCGTGTCCCCCATTTGTTAGTAAGCTTTTTTATAATGTAAAAGTCTGGTTTGTCTGTGCTTATTCCCTCTATATTGTAAAGTGCTGCAGAATATGTTGGCGCTATATAAATAAAGATTATTATTATTTATCTCCCATCTGCACAATCTTGCGTTGAAATCTCTCGTCAATTTTTCTTTTTTGTCACATCTAGGGAGGTTAGCCACAGTGCCATAGGCTTTACATCTAGGGAGGTTTGCCACATGCCATGGGCTTTACATCTAGAGGAGGTTAGCCAAAAAAGTGCACATGGGCTTTACATCTAGGGAGGGTTTGCCACAGTCCATGGGCTTTAATTCGTGATGAACAAACTGCCGCACCAGGTTTGACAACCCGGAAACCTTCAGGTGGCTTAGGAGATGGACTTGTTTGCCTTGAGATTGCTCAGGCTTCCTCACAATTTGGATTCTCAAGCCCTCAGACAGTTCTTTGGCTTCTTCTTTTCCTCCATGCTCAATGTGGTCACACAAGGACACAGGACAGAGTTTGAGTCAACTTTAATCCATGTCAGCTGGCTGCAAGTATGATTTAGTTATTGCCAACACCTGTTAGGCCCCGTTCACACGGCTTATTCACGCCGGATTTGCGAGCCGGATTGTGCTCGCAATTCCGGCGTGAATAGGAGGCGGGCGGGGCGGGAGCAGCCAGCCGGCCCCATAGACAATGTAGTATCTACGGCGCGTCCGCGCCGTAAATAATGTGCATGTCACTTTCTCCCCGCCCGGCGGATACGCAGAGCGGGTAGGAGCGATGGAATTCACTGTTCTCTATGAGAACGGTGGATTACCGTAATTACTCCGACGGATTGGCGCCGTACTGCAGCGCAAATCCGGCGCGGAGTACGGCGCCAATCTGTGGACAAATAAGCCGTGTGAACACGGCCTTAGGTGCCACAGGTAAGTTACAGGTGCTGTTAATTACACAAATTAGAGAAGCATCACATGATTTTTCAAACAGTGCCAATACTTTTGTCCACCCCTTTTATGTTTGGTGTGGAATTATATCCAATTTGGCTTTATGACAATTCTTTTTGTGGTTTTCCATTGAAGACAAATTAAATGAAGATAATAATACCAAAGAATTTGTGATTGCAATAATTTTCAGGAAGAAACTGATTATTATCTGACAGAATTGCAGGGGTGCCAATATTTTTTGCCACCACTGTACAGTTCAATGAGGGAAGCATGAGTACCAACATGTATTGTGACATACTGAAGAAAGCATGATCCCCTCCCCTCAGAAACTGTTCCACAGGGCAGTACTCCAACATGATAACTACTCCAGACCCAAACACTATTGAGCATCAGTAGGGCATCCTCAAGTGGAAGGTGGAGGATCCAAGGTCTCTAACATCCACCAGCTCCGTGATGTAGTCATGGAGGAGTGGACGAGGATTCCAGCGGCTGCAACTTGTGAAGCTCTAGTGAACTCCAGGGCTGGAAAATAAAGGTGGCCATATAATAAACTGACACTTTGGGCACAATTTTCCATTTTCACTTAGAGGTGTACTCACTTGCTGCCGACATTGAGGGCAACATATATGAACGGGGCTGCGCCAGAAGTCTGGTGTCTTTCTAGCCAAAAAAGCTAACTCAGCCCCGTTCACTCGATTTTTAACCAGGTGCACTGCAACATCGGGCCTGTGGCTCTTTGTAATGTGCCTGAGATCAGGGGGTGTGCTGGAGGCGTCACACTACAACCGCACGAATCTAGACATTTATAGCTTCAGTCCAGCAAATCCAGACGCATTACTGCTGGAACAGGTAGAGCTCTTTAAAAGAGTTTTACCTGAGCCAGAAGAGTCGCTTTGTAGCTAGAAAGCGCTAAATCTATGACCCGCAGTAGAACAGATTCATAGATTCAAGCGCATTCTACGCCACTAATGAGCGCAAAACAAATGGCGCCGTAGCACTAGAAATCATACATGTTACCTGTAGTGTAGTTTAGACTGTGTTGAGTTATTTTGAGGGCACATTAAATTTACAGTTACAAGCTGTACACTGACTACTTTACATTGTATCGAAGTGTCAGATCTTCAGTGTTGTCCCTAAAAGAAAATAAAAATTTTTAAAAAATGTGAGGGGTGT
>JAODAL010061930.1:0-20036 GCA_025379985.1 Phyllomedusa bahiana | reverse complement strand
GTTAAAATTTGCGCCAAAAATTGGGCCACAAAAACTAGTGTTTGTAGCGTGTTCTTTGGTGTTTTCTAGCCACAAAACAAGAGATTAATTGAAAATTAACTTGCATGTGAATTATGCTACGGGAAAAATTATATATTTTGGAGTTGAAAATTACGGTTTCTTGGGGCAAAACCCAGCAAAAAAACGTTTAAATTTAAACCCCCTGGGTGTAAATTGGCAATAGAATTGGCACCAAAAAATGAAGTGGTATTTGTATTGTAAAAATGCTGTTTCTTTAAATGTAAAACGGGAACTGGCTTAGTCCATTGGGAATTGAATGTTAGCAGTGCAGTGGACGACAGGGGTTTTTCAGATCCACACCCCAAAAAAATCAAAAATAAAACAAAAAAGAGAACAGTCTTGAGACAAGGAGACACCCCAAAAAATCGCTTTTAAAAAATCAGTTTTCAGTGAGACTATCCAATCAGCCCCCGGGCAGCACCTTCCTGATCGTACATGGGGAGTGTGAGTTTCCCAGCGCCCGCGCCCGGATTTATATATGTGGGTGGTCACAAATCCCCCCCGGTCTTGATTGCTTATTTTGCAATGTCATGCAGCTTGCCTTCCTCCAATGCTTTGCCCCTGAGGCCATGTGCTCGCAGCTTTTATAAATAAAAGCACATTAGTTCACGCAAGACCCCAAACTTGACTTCGTTCAAACCCAAATTTTTCCCTAAAAATTCTAAACAATTCCCTTCGTTAGACGATTCGCCCATCCTACTCATAAACCAAATTTTTCAGTGTACTCCTTTTTTTTTACAGGTTTGTTCCCAAGCCCTTAATTTATCCAGAAAAAAGGGAATTTTTATATAACCCTCTAAAATGTAATAACATGTATGTTTTATTGAAATTTTTCGCTTTTAAAATAGTATAGAAAGTGCCTGATTTTTGAACCCTTTTACAGGGGTCATAAATCAGGTGCTTTTCTAGCACTAAGACAAAATTCTGGGAAGTAAACCATTTTGAAAGGGGTTTCCTGTTCTAGCAGTAATGCGCGGGGAATGCCGTATGAAGATAAATCTATCCTTTGTCAGTTCAGTGTGCCCCCCTCTCGCACGCCCCCCGAAATCGGTGCTTACAAGTCCCGGGGGGACTCTGTAATGCGCCTGATATTGGCGTATGGGCAATTTAAAAATATAGCAAACAGGGCTAGTTCTTGGGCTGAAAAGACGGCAGACTTCTGGCGCATCCCTGTTCATACATGTCACCCTAAATGTATTAGTACTTGTACCCTACTAGTAATATGACCCAATCTGAGTATATACCATTAATAACCTCCTTCTGTTTCTATCACTTACTGACCCACTTTCACACATTTTTACCACGCCAAAGCATTCTCATATTATGTATGAACCTGTTAATTAGAACATCCAATGAACCAACGCGGTCCAGTCTAGAACTTACCTCTTTATAGAAACTGATTGGATCAGTTTGACAGGAATGATCCCTCTTAAACTCTTATACTGCTGGATCCTCCTGTGCTGAACCAGTAGCATGGGATATGAGACAAATCCAACTAGTTATCATTATAGTGGGACTAGAGTTCTTTGGAGTTAGCCCATCGGTTTGCTTCAGCCTGGAATCAAGTTACTCAGCAACTTAGATGTTTAGTATTTGCCACCTGTGAGTGCTTGTGTCTTGTTTTGCACTACTGGATTTTTATCTCAATCAGTTCCAGCAAGTCATATACTATGATCCTACGAAGTCTTAACACTATTTGGTGTTGTTAGGTGAATGAGACAATGGCACCTGGACTGGCACTGGCTACCTCGTGGTACAGTGTTTAAGGGTTCCCCTGGTTTTTATCATTTAACTTTTTTGAGAAAATGTGGTCTCCACATTGCAGCCTGCTAAAGATGACAGGAAGATGGTATGAGCCATGTCAAGTAGTGGAGTCTAAGGGGCCCCTCGGTTATTCATCAGCACATGCCACAAAGCCGGTTGGGGAATCACAGATCACTACCCCTGACATGACCACTGGCGCTGATGGTCGAGGTGCAGCATAGTATAAAGGGGTCAGGCAAAGGCGTAATCAAGTCTGGGCAATAAAGTCAAAGTCCAAGCAATAGGGTCAGAACGCCACACCAACTCCTGGCGTTGGGGAAGGGAGGTAATAAAGGGTCTGCGCTCGTTGATTATCCAATTAGCGCTGTGTGGGCCCTTTAAGTATCAGAGAGTCGGCTCTAGGGAGCTGGTATGTGCATGCTGGCCAGCAGCCGGAAGACCGAACAGAACAGGAGCAGGGAGAGGTAAACAATGCCGACTGTGGGGCAGGCAAACACGAGTGCGACCGCGATCCAGAGAAGGGGACTGCAGTGCACTTTATGGCACAGGTCAAAGAAAAGTCTTAGTTTGTTGGTGATAACTAGTGATGAGCGATTGTGTCAACTATTGTTATCAAGTCGATAGTCGAAATCGGCAATTATCATGCCGATAGTCGATAGTCGGTAACGGATTATCGCCGACGACCATTAAAGTCTTTGGGAGAGGAACAACAGCTTCATTCTTACATCCAAACAGGAGTGTAGAAGCTGGAATTAACATCCACAACAGGAAACTGGATACGTGCTACATCCTAGGCAAGACAATTAGGCAACAAGAGTCACAGAAAAAAAGTCACAGACTATTCACTATCCCTGTCCTGTACCACAGCATGACCCTTAAAGGGGTTGTCTCGCTACAATGATTGGGTTTTAATTAAAAGATCTTTAAAAAACAAGCAGCTTTGCAATATATGTTCATTACAAATGTCCTACTGATTTTTTAGTTAGCACTGTTAGTAGGGGCATCAGCTTCTTTAAATTTCTATAGCAGCCACTGTTGATCCTTATCTCACTGGCTGTCAGGTCTGTATGACTCATCAGCCCCCTGAATACAGGGTTTGGGGCAGAGAGCCCCCCCGCACAGAATGCTTTTGTAGTGGAGGGAGGGGGAGGCTCTGGCTTCTGTGTCCAAAGCTGCCTGGATTAACCCGGTGTGTGCCTGTTCCTCCTGCTCTCTACAAAGATAGATGCGACAGCAGTGACCCTGTGTGTTACTATAATCATGATGTGTCTGTGGAACTGTCCCTGTACTAATAGAACAGTCAGGCATGTGAACAGTTCATGCTTTGCTGTACTAGTGCCTGAGTATAGTAACACTTCCCATCTGCCCTGTGTCTGTTCTGACAGGGTTTGTTGTTGCTGGAGATGTGGAGACTTGTAATCTAAGCAGGGGATATAGGAACACATGCTTCCCCTCTGCTATTAGCATACACATAGCATACACTCATAGATCAGCCCTCTCCTGCAACAGACCTAGGCAGGCACACACAGGGTTAACTCTGGCAGCAAACCCCCCCTCCCCTTGCTGTATAGAATTTCCCTGAGCTCCCTGTGTGCTGGGGGGGGGGGGGAAGAGGGGCAAAGAGACAGACCAAGAACCCACCCCCTTTCCCAATTAAAACTACCAGGCTCACTGACATGTAAAAGTTTTGAAAGGGAGACCAAATTCCTTTAAAAACCACCCTGACCCACAAAAAAAAAGTGACGGGAAGGCATTTATTTTTTGGAACCATCGTTTGTTGAACGGACGTTGAAAAATCCCTTGTCCTTTGTGCTGAAGCATAAATCCTTAAACCTGCCTGACCCATCAAAATTAAAAAGTCCTGGAAAAAGGAGAATTTTGAATCCCCCATTTTTAGTTGAACTGGGCATGGGAATATCCCTGTCCGGGGCCCTTTCAGCTTGCCCTTAAATCTACATGCCCCACAGTTTTAAAAAAAATGCCGGGCCCAAAAGGAAGTCTTTAACTATCATTTTTTTTTTTGAAAAAGGAAACTTTGCTAGGCCTGTCCTGGGACTGCGCATGACCCTTAAAATCTGCAAATAAACCCACATTTTTTAAAAAAGTGGGGGAAAAAAGGAATTTTTAAACCCCTTATTTGAGTTAAAACAGGCCCATTAAATATCCTTTTTCCTTTGTAACGCAGAAATGCCCCAAAAAACCTGAAACAGGTGCCCTTATGGACCCCCGAGAAAATTTCCAATAAGAAAAATTATTTTTAAAAAACAACTATTTTTCCCAAAAATACTGCTGGGGTAGTTTGAAACTTGCCATTCTATTGGTGCATTTTTCCCACCATGACTTTTAAAAAGGGTGGGCAAATTTGAAACAGTTTGTCCCGGGTAGGGTCAACCGAGGCCTGTCGGAAAACCTGCATTCTAAGTTCAAGGGGTTTTTGAAGGAAATTACTGTTAAGGCAATTTTGAGGCTGTTTTAACGTGGATCATGGGGGTTCAGCTAGGGGGCCCAGGTTACAGGGCTTTCCGTAAATCTATTAAAAAGGGCAAAAATGCCTTATGAGCAGAAATTTTGAAAACAGGTGATGAAGCAAAAAGTGCGGGAATTTGGAAAGTGTGAGCAAGCCTCCTTTTTCTCCCCCATTTAAAACAAAAAAGGGCCTGGGTGGGCGTTTTGAGAAATTTTTTTCTCTGCGAGAGTGCTTGCCCCTCCGTATGAGTGCGGCCCAAATTAGAGCTTACTTGGAAATGCTGGGGGTTTGGGACGCTCCTGTATCACCCAGGTGCTGTCACGGAAACCCCCGCCGGGGGTCCCTGCCAAAGGCCGTCCCGTGTGTCGTGCCCCTTTCCCGATACTTGCCTGGGCCCGTTGTTCCCTGGGGTCCGGGGTGCGAACTGTGCATCCTAAGGGGCGCGCGGGGAGGTTCCCGCCTTTTATTGGGGTTTTCCTGTCCCGTGCACCTTCCTCTTTTACCTATGAACCCCCGGGCTATAAGAGGGAAATTCCTGCCTTTTTGGGTTGGGTCAGTCCTTGCGTTCATGGGTGAGGGCTTTCCATTTAGCTTCCCGCCAAGGGGTCTCTGGAAATTAACCCTGAGATGCTGGTTCCAAATTCCTGTATTCATTTAGAGCTTCTGACCTATGTCGGTTTTCCTGCTGTCCCGTGTTGCTGTATCTTGCCTTGTTTATCCCCCCTCCTTTTATGCGCTTTTCCTGTTCCTGCTGTATTGCCGTGAACCCCTGGTCTGTACCTGCTGTATTTCCCGCTGTGTTACCCGTCCTGTTCCTGCCGTAAATTTTTCCTTTATTTTTTTTTGCTATTTGGTTTATTCCCGGGTGTATTCCTGCTGCCCATGCCCACCTAAAAATTCCTGTCTTTCCACCCCCTGTGTTTCTGTCCTGCACCCCGGCTGTACCGCAGGTGGGCCCCGTCGGAGGTAGCAACCTGGGGGTCCTCGCAGCGGGGTTCGTTCCCCCTTTGCGGCCCGGCTCCCCGGTGAAGACCAGGGGCCCCTTAGACTCCGGTCCCTGGCGTGGCCTCCCCTATACCCTCTTTGTCTGCCGGGGATCACAAAGGGGTTCCACAACCCCGGGTGTTCAGCGAAATTTGGGGCTTCGGCGTACGTTGGGTTTGTCGCCGCAACCCTTAAGAATTTTGGGCCTTTACCCTGGATCCCCCGTTGTGACCTTGTCTTTGTTTTTGCTCCCGTTTTTGTCAGTCTTTTTTCTGTCCCCCTGGCTCATGGTTCGCCCCGGGGGGGGTGTCGTATCCCCGGGCTTTTGGCTCATGGTTCGCCCCCGAGGTCTGTCTTTTCCCCCTGGCTTTTATGGTTCGCCCAGGGGGTGTCTGTTTTTTCCGTTGGGGACATGGTTCGCCCCAGAGTGTCTGTTGGTTTCCCTTGCGTTTGTCATGGGCCCGCCCCGAGCGTTCCCTTGCCCTAGTCATGGTCCAGGGCCCCGAGGTCCATTTTCTAGCTCTGGCCCAGCCCCCGAGCGTCCCTTTTTCCTAGCTCTGGTCCAAACCCAGAAAATCCCGTTGCCTCTCATGGCCAGCCCAGAGGTTTCCCTTTGCCTAGCTATGGTCCAGCCCAGAGCGCCGTTGCCTAGCTCAATGGACCCCGGGCCCCGGCGTCCGTTGCCCAGCTCATGGACCAGCCCAGAGGAAACCCTTGGGCCCAGCTCATGGTCCGGCCAGAAACTTTCCCTTGCAAGCTCATGGTCCCCGCCCAGAGCGTCCGTTGCCTAGCCCTGGTCCCGTCCAGAGCGTCCCTTTTCCCGCTCATGGGGCCAGCCCAGAGTGTCCGATGCTAGCCCCATTTGGGCCAGGCCCCGAGGTCCGTTGCCTTGCTCATTTGGGGCCCGGCCCCCGAGCGTCCGGTTTCCTAGTCATGGTCCAGCCCCCGAGCGTCCGGGTTGGGCTAGGTCATTTGGGCCCAGCCCAGGGCGTCCGTTTTCCCAGGTTTCAGGGTTTAAACCCAGAGAAATTCGTTGCCTAGCCCAGGACCAGCCCAGGGGCATCCGGGACCCGGGTTTTTGGGGCTTTCCCCCCCTGGTCCCCTCCCTTTCTTGGGCCCGGTGCCCGTTTGTTTCCCCTCATGCTCCTTTCCCTTTTCTAGGGGTTTTCCCTTATTCTGGTATTTTCAGCCGGGGCTTGGTTTTGGGGGGGTTGCCACCTTAGAAGTTGCGGGCCCCGGGGCCTACGTGGATGCTTTTTTTTCGTTTGGGGGGAGGAGGGGGGGCTTTGAGGGGGGGAGGGGAATGTATTTTTTCCCCCCGCGGGCCCCTGCCATGGACCGCCAGCGTCTCGTGGGCCCTTTCCCGATAATTTCCCCGTCCTCTTGCTTCCTGGGGGTCCCGTGTGTGGGACTGTGGGATTTTCCCATGGCTTTTCCGGGGCGCTTTGGCCAGCTTTTCTGCCTTTTTATTGGTTTTTTTTGTCCCGTGCCCCCTTCCTCTTTTACTTTGAACCCCCGGGGTATAAAAGGAAGTTCCTTCCTTTGCTCTGGGGTTTTGTCCATTGCAGTCTCATTTTGGGGTCTTTCCATTGGGGCCCCTTTCCCGTGTCTTTTGGGTTAACCCTGGATGTGGTCCAGTTCCCGTAGTCATCACAGCTCCTGACCCTATGGGCTGTTTATTCCTGCTGCACTGTGTCTTTCTGTATCTTGCCGTGATTTCCCCTCCTGTATGTTTCTCTCCCGTTCCTGGGTGTTTTCCTGACGTGATCCCTTTGGGCTGTACCCGCTGTATCCTGCTTGTTTTAAACCCGTCCCTTTTTCCTGATGTTGCGATGGTACGTTTTTTGGCTGGTTATCCTGTGCCCCATGCTACCTATGTTTTTTCCCGGTTTTACCCTTTCCTTGTTTCCTGTCTGCACCTGGGGTTGGGCACCGCAGGGGGCCAACCGGGGGAGGGTGGGTAGCGCCGGGGGGGTCCCCGCAGCCGAAATTTCCCTCCCGTTTTGCGGCGGGGTTCCCGGGGAAGACCCGGGGCCCCTTTTGACTCTGCTCCCTGGAGGTTGGTCTTATTTTACCAAACTCGCCTTCGGTGATCACAAAAGGATCCCAAAATAGGATGTCAAAAGGCCGGGGCTTCGCCGTTTAAAGGGTTTGGGTTTTGCCGTACCCTTTTAAAAGGTGCTCTTTTTCTTGGCTTTCTTTTTCTCGTTTACCTCAAATATTGGAGGAAAATTGTCTCTGTTCTTTGGGGGGGGAAAATGGGTCCATACTTTCCCTGTCCTTTGAATAAACCCACATCGTTCAATTTCCTTTTCCTCCCTTGAAAAAATTAAAAAGGAAAAATTTGTATAAAACTATTTTGTTTCATGCGTTTTTTTTAGTTTGTTTTTATTCTAGAAAACCCATTTTTAAAATAGGATGGGAATCCCCCCCGTCTTTGGGGCCCCTAATTTTTTTTTTGTTTTTAAAAGGGTTGTCTCCAAATACGGGATTGCCTTTTGCTATGTTAAAAACTCTTGCAAAAACAAGTAAATTTTTAAATTTTGTGTTTCCATTAACAGTGTCCCACCCATTCTGTTTTTTGAACCCGGGCCAATGCCCCCCTTAAAAAATTTAAAATACTTTACCCTTCAGCCACTGGGGGGAAAAAAATGTTTTGAAGAAAAAATTGGGTTTTTAAAAAAACACCCTTTTTTTTACAATAGGCCTATAGTATAACGTTTTTTAAACCCAAGGCAACATGCACCCAAAAAAATTAAAAAACGTGACACTTTGGCCACTGTTGACAATTGTGAAGAACAAAGGGGCCTGTTAAAAAACCACATTTTTTAAAAAGGACCCTCTGGTTTTGGCTGTTTTTTAAACAGCAGCAATGCCCCCAAAAAATTTTTATAAAAAATGGCTTCTCAGCCATTTGTTAAAAAATTGAGGGAAAAATGCCACTTAGATGCCACACTTTTTGTTCCAAAGGACCTTTTTTTATACTTAGCTCCCCACCCACCAGGGCCCCCAAAACCATTGAAGAATGTGAAAAATTTTTAAAAAGATAAACGTGATTTAAAGGGAAAATTTTTTTTTTTTCAAAAAAACCCGTGTCCCAAGTTGGTTTTTTTACGTTCCTCACCGAAAAAAAACCCAGCAAAAATGCCTTTTTTGGGGAACTGAGAAAAAAAAATCCAGTAAAAAAAGGATGTTTTAAAACTTTTTTTTTAAAGGGGGAAAAACCATTTCTTTTTTTTGAAAAAAATTTTGGTGAATAGACCAGAAACTAATTGGGGGGGGGAAAAACCCCCCCCGGCAATTGAGGCCACAACATCACAAGGTTTCCCATGCCTGCTTCATCTTGATGAAATTTCAAACGATCCACTTTAATCAGGGGAAAGGGCGGGATGCGTTTGTCTTTAATGACTCCTCCCCCTGTTTTAAAGGTCCTCAGATATAAACGGGGGGCTGCAGGCAGGCAACACCTCTAGGGGGTTTGGCCAGCGACCCTGGGGGCCCAATTCATTCCTTTTTGGGAAACCCAAAAGTTTTTTGGGGTTTCCGGAACATAAAAAAAAAAACTGTGTTGAGAGGGCAGATAGTATAAACCATGTTTAAAAACCCCGGTTTTCCTGGTTTTGTATGGGGGCCCCTGCATTACTTGAGAAGGCTACTTGGCACTCTATTGCGTCAGTTCCCTGACTTTGTTCCACTTGCCCAAATTTTGAAAAAACTTTAAAGCACAAAAACAGATGTTTTCCAGTTGATCGTCACCCTTCCCCCAAATTCCCCGGGCTTTTTTACTCTTTTTTTTTGGGTGTGGGAAAGGAAAGTGCGGATTTCCTTTGTCCCGGGGGGATCGAGGGGGTTTTGGCCACCCAGAAAACTTTTTTTCATTTTGGCCTTAAAAGGGCAAGGACCCATATTGGGGGGAAAATTTGGAGCACCCAAACCTTCATGTGAAAAGATGGAGCCTTTTTTTCCCAAAACCCTTCTGGGTCCAAGGGGCACAAGAAAATTTTGATTTTCCTTTCATCTTCCCCCTCCCCCCAAATCCGGGCCAACCTTTTTTCCAAGTCGGGGACATCGGTAACGTTGGTGTCAAGGAATACCTAATCCTCCTCCTCCACTTCCTCCGCCTCAGCTTCAACACAGCCCTGACTTGCCTCAGATGCTGTACCCTGAGAGCTGATGCGCCGCCTTGCACCAGCCCTGGACCCCGAACCACGGCCTAATGAAGACCGGTAAAGTTGTGAAACTGTCGGGCCTTCTGAATTCGACGGAGAGAAAGGCTCTGTGTCCGTCTCCTCCTCCGTCGCTGGTGGGACCTGCTGTTTCAGAGTGTCCAATGATTGTTCCAGAACTAAGATCACCAAAATGTTCATGCTGACAAGGGCATTGTCCGCACTGACCATTTTGGTGGCTTCTTCAAAACTCGCAAGGATGGTGCAGAGCTCTTTCACCTGCCTCCACTCTCGGTGTCCAACACCCCGAGGTCCGCACCGCAGCTTGTCAGGCCATGTGTCACTTCGTACTGCGTAATGGCATTGCGATGCTGCCACAATCGCTGGAGCATGTGGAGGGTGGAATTCTAGTGTTTTGTCATGTCAACAATAAGACAGTTGATGGGGAGGCCAAGATGACGCTGTTACACAGCCAGCAGGGTGCGAACGCCGGAAGTGTGAGCTCAGACCTCAAGCCTTCCTCAGCAGGCAGTCGAGACCTGGGTTGCGCTTTAAAAATTTCTGGACGACGAGGTTCATGACGTGTGTCAGGCAAGGGTTGTGCTCCAGCCTACCGATCTTAAGGGCGGCCAGGAGATTTCAAACGTTATTGCACACCACCTTGCCTGGCACAAGGTTCTTGTCACCCAGCCAGTGCTCGGTCTCATTGAGAAGAGCCGTCCACAGCTCGTGACCTGTGTGTTGACGGTGTCCAAGACAGATTAATTTCAACACGGCCTGGTTTCTCTGGGCACGTGATGCTAGCAGTGGACCTTTGGGGAAAGAACCCTGCATCATCCCTGCGGTTTTGAAGAGCGTGCGCAGAGCCTGAGAGCCACCGTCACCACCAGAGACATCCACCCAGCTTACCCAGTGAGCTGTCACAGATATAGCGGTCTTGGCCGTGCTTTCTAGTTCATGTGTCGGTGGTCAGATGGACTTTGCCGGACACAGATGCAAACAACGCGCTTGAGATTTTAGATGACACGTTGCTGGCCAGGGTAGGAACGGCTTTTCTGGAAAAGAAATGCCTTCTCGGCATCTAGTATTGGGGGCAGGCAATGACATGGCGGAACTCATCTGTGTCCAGCAGACAGAAAGGCAACATTTCCAAGGCCAAAAGCCTGGCAATGCCGACATTCAGGCTTTGGGATGGTTTGGGTTAAAGTGTTTCTTCCGCTCCCAAACCTGGTAGATAGAAGGCTGGCTGCTAGACTGGCCACTGTACGGCGTGTATGTCAAACTGGTGGAAGGAGAAGGGGTTGGCTCTGTCTCTGGTGGTGCTGGTGGTACTTGGGCGATGGTGGAGGCTGAAGCGGAGGCTGATCTTTGATCATGACGATGAGAGACATGGGCAGCTGAGGAACGCTTGGTCTTGGAAGTGGCAGAGGAGGCGGAGACAGAGGCTGTGACAGTGGTTGGAAGCCCGGCATTGGTGTGGAATTTTTTCGCCAAGTGTTCCCTCCATTTCAACTCATGCATGGTGGTGGTTAAACACCTAAGATTCTTCCCTCTACTGATGCGTTTATGGCAAAGGCAGCATATGTCATCGCTGGGTGAAGCAGAGGCTTGATCGATAAAGGCCCAGGCTTGAGAGGTCCCGGACCTTTTTAACAGCGATAAGCGAGGAGCGCTGATCATGGCTTGCGGAATCATTTCAGTGGACTTGTTACGACCACCCTCTCCCTTTTTGAGGCGGGACCCGTACTGACACTACCCGATCGCCTTCCACCTCGTCCATTGATTCAGCAAATTCTGCTGAAAAGACCACGTTGGATCCGCAATGTCGTCATCATCATCAACACACCTGACTTCCTCATCCTGACATTCTGCATCCTGGAGCTGCGGGCTACAAGCGACAGCAAGGCGTTGCCGACCGCCCGGGATTTTTGCCGATTGACCGTCTTCCTTCTCCTACTCTGATGGCATCAGCGATTGGGCGTCAGAGCAGACAAAATAATCCTCTTTGGCCTCTTGATCTTTTGAAATGCTTTCTGACCCCGACCGCATTTTGTCATCAAAGAGGTCTTCAGAAAATGGATTATCCACAGTGGTGGGTACACGAGTTGACATTTGGGCGGCCTTCGCTTCATGTTGGACGGATGCTGACGATGATGATGACGACATTTGTGGCCGTGACTGGGAGGACGAGGAGGTAAGACTGCTAGATGCAGGTTGCATTAACCACTGAAGAACAGATTGGCGGCGCTGTTCCTTACTGAGATTCACAGGGCACCGACCCAGCGATGACAGGCCTGACAGTCCTGCAACCGACGATCCGCTGGCTGCCATGTTGTCACCAGCACTGGGAGGAGCACCTTCTCTCGTACCGCTACCTCCATGTCCTACACCCCTCTTTGCCCGCTCACTACCTACAGTTCACTCCATGTTCAGAAATATAAAAATATAAAAGGTTATGGAAGAGTTTTTGACAGTCTCTTATTGAAAGACGGCAAATCACAGCTATTCTTAAATCCCACTAATTTCCAACAGCCAACTTGGATTAGAAACAGAATTGTTTCTTTCAAATATCTGTGAAATGTGGTCTGGTGGAAGAACAGTAACACCAAATCAACAGTGTTCTTCCTTCAGTCCGTGAGATTTACAACTGCCCAATAGGAGTAGCAGTTGATAGTTTTCAACAAACTATCGTACAAATGCACGAATAGCGCCAAACTGAGACGCACTGAGTGAAATAGAAGTATTAAAAAGTTATATGGATTAATATGGCGGCCTTCGCACCATTGACACCAGGTGTAATTTACTATAAAATATGTATAAAATAATATGCGTACAACTGAGCTCTTTGCGGCAAACAGTCGCAGGGATCCCAATAAGAAAATTTAAAGGGTTATAGGGTTTTAATTTTTGGGGGCCTTCTTCCACGGAAAAAAGGGCTAATTTACATCAAATATTAAAAACGAAATATGCTAAAACTGAGTCTATGTCCCAAACAACGCAGGGACTGAAAAAAAAGTTTTTAAAATGTTTTTATTTTTTTTAAAAATGGGGTCTTCAAACCATGACAACGGGTTTTTAATTTACTTTTCAAATATGTAAAACCCACAATTTCTAAAACGAGTCTATGCCCAAACAAACCACGGACTGCAAAAAGAGTTTTTAAAAATTTAAAGGTTTAATTTATGGCCCGGCCCTTCCAACCATGATTTACGGGTGAAATTTTTACTATCAAATATGGATAAAAATATGCGAAAAAGGGCCTCTTTGGGGGCAAACAACGCAGGGCTTCAATAAAACTATTTAAAATTTTATGGGGAAAGTTAGGGCCGGGGTTTTTGGGGAAAACACTGACACCCCAGTGATTGAAATTAGAACTGAAAAAACGGGGAAAAATTTTCACCTCCTATCAAGGTCTGCGGGCCAAAAAAAGGGGTTTAAAAAACAATGCTTTTTAAATTTTCAAGATCCAAAACCTGGGCTCAAAAATCCCCCTTCCCTTTAAAAAAGCCTCCCCCTCCCCCCGCCCCCTTTACTCCCCGCAGCTACACACAGCAGAAATATCCAAAAAACCTTTTCTCTAACTAAATAAGAATGAAATTCCCCTAATCTTATTTTCAAGTGTGGGTTGGAGGGTTTTTGTATTAAAGGGAACTCTTTTAGAACAGTTAGAACACAATTTTTAAATAGACAAACCACTTCCTTTTGTAAAGGGCCCATAAAAGGGAAATACTCAAACGAAAATGCAGTTGCATAGATAAAAGAGGTCATGTATTAACAAAGGTTTCGGGGGCCAAATCAAGTGAGGATAGCTAAGCCACGCCGGGGAAGGAGTCTAATACCCCCCTTTTTTCACCAACCCGCGAAAAAGGGGGAGGGACTTTGCGGCCGGGGCTCCCGGGTTTGTTACCCCTAGGGGAACTTGCTTGCTAACCCGGGTTACAGCGTGGTACAAAACGAAATCCAAGATAGGGGGGGACAGGCAGAAGGGCGGGCCCGGGCCGGGGGTTGTATCAGAGACAGGAAAGACGGCCCGGGGCAGGGAAAACGGGAAAGGGGTCAAAAAAACGGGGCAGGGTAAAATTTAATCGGGACAAACAGCAATAAACTCTGAGGCAGGGTTACCCCCAAAAAAATTTGGAAAGGGGAGTGCTGGGGCGCGTACCTTATATGGGACCAGGGGCTGTCAAAAACCCAAATTTAAAGGGCGCGGGGGCCCTTTAAATTTCCCAGCCCACCGCCCGCGCGCGAAACCTTAAAAAAGGGTTGTGCCCCCGGGGGTTGGAAAGAGCCAGACAGGAGGGGGGGAACTGGGGGATACGGGGTTTCCCACCCCAAACCAGAAGGCCCCAGGGCTGCGGGAGCCGCGGCACCCCCCCCGGGACCCCTTAAGCGGGGGAAGGGGCCGCGGGGGCCGCGGCCGAGCCCCGGACAAAACCCCCCCACTTAGCTCCCCCCCCCTTTTCCCTTTGGGAAATTTTTAGGGGGAAAAGGGGAAACGGGTTTGGGGCCTATTCCCAGAAAGTCCGGGGGACCAACCCCTTCCGTCTTAAGGAAAAAACCCTTTCCCCCCCAACCGTTCTCCCCCACACCCCTTGACCTCAAAAAAATTGTTATCTGAAATTCGAAAACAAGAAGGCGAAAGATTAGGGGAGAAGCTTCAGCCCCACCGGCTTGAGGGGCCCGGGTAAACCTTTGGATAGAGATGGGGGGCAAGCAAGTTTTAAGGAGAGGGGTTCAGTCCCAAGTACCACAAAAGGCCCCAAGTACTTGTACCCCAACTTTTAGCTTGGCACTTAAAGGGGATTTATTTTCGGGGAAAACCAAAAACCCATCCCCTTGCTCTTTTTGGGGGGGGGGCCTAGGGAAAACCTGTCACCTGACGCTTGGTGGGGCAGAAGCTTGTAGGGGGTCTGTGTTTTTTGGGGCCAGAGACCTTGAGGCCTTTACATGGGCATCCACAAAAGGGACAAAAACGAGGTACGGGGGAAAGGGGTGGGGGGGAATGAAAACCAAAACAAAAAAAAGGGGGGCCCCCAGGGGTTTTCCAAATCTAAAGATTATAAGAAAACGCTGCCCGGGGGAAAGTTCGGACCATTTTAACCTAGAGGGAAACAAAAGTCCGAAAATGGGTACCCAACCCCGGGTTAAACCCCCCGCTTCCCCTCCTGTTATTTTGAGGGGGGGATGAGATAAAAAACCAGCAATCTGAAAATGACAGCAACGCCCCCAAAAAATTTTTAGCAAAAAGGGGCCCCCCTGTAAAGGGGAAAAATGTAAAAGGGGGAGACCATGAAACAAAAAGGGTGAGGAAAAAATTTTGGGGCCAGGGGGGGCCAAGGGTAAACCCGGGAAGAAAAAATTGACCATTTTAGAAAACAATTGGGTACCCCCCCGTGCCGGTTTTCCAGATGGGGGCGGGAGATTTTAACAAAGTCCATGGCCCCGGGCCCGGGGGTTTTTTTTGGAACCGGGAGGGGGCAGCAGGAGGCCGGGGGTTTTGGGGCGGGGAAACCTTTATTTGGGCCCACAGGGGGAGAGGCCAACAAAGTCCCTGACATCGGAGCAAGGGGGGCCACCGTAATGGGGGAAACCAGTGAAAACTTAGGGGATTTCCTGGTCCCCAGTTCGGGAAAAATGAAACCCCCCTCAGGATTCGGGGCCCAAGGGAGGGACCCACATACGTTTTTCCGGGGGGGGAAGTGTTAAATAAGGGGGGCACCCACAACGACCCTTCAGGGGGAAAACTTTTCTTGGAGGAGATCAAGACCCACCGTATCCGAGGCACGAGTTTGGGGTCGGCTTTGACGTTTTTCCCCCGGGGGGCCGAAAGTGAAAGCGGGAAAAAAAAAACGGGCAAAAAAACGACCTCGGCTGGGGTTTTGGGGTTTTGACCCGGGACTGAAGATATAGGGGGGGTTTTTTTAGGGTTTGGGTAAATGTAAATGGGGTGACGGCCCCCCCCCAAAAAGGGTGACCCCTTTTCCCAAGACCCAATTTTTAGGGCCAAAAACTCCAAATCCCCTTGGTAAAATTCTTTGGAAAAAATTTTTGGGAAAAAAATTCCACTGTATCATTTTCCCCGGGGGGATCTTGCGGGGAAGGACCCTGGAAACCCACCGGGGAAGCTCCACTTCCAGAATGAAATGGGGGGTTTTGGGCCGGGCGAGACAAATGGACAAAACAAATGCCAATTTGAGTTTTGGTTGTTTGCTTCTTGATTTCCCACCAGTTTTTGGGTTCCCGGTTTTTTCTTAGTTACCGCCACCGGGGGAAAACAAGTGTAAGAAGGGGAAAAAAATTGTCTATAATATTGGCCAAACCCCCGGGAATCGTTGAAGGGCCCCGAACCCCCGGTTTTGGCCCACGGAAAACCCTGGGGGTTTTTTTTGAAGGATCCACGGGGGCCCTTACAAAACCATTTCCCTAAAAAGGGAAGGGCTAAAAGTTAAAAGAGACATTTTCTCGGGTTTGGGCAAAACTGAGGGTCGAAGCCCCGGGGGCCCCGGGCCCCGTGGGGGGAAAAGTTACGAGACCCTAGAAAAAGTTTGGGAAATTTTCCCCAAGTAACAAAAACCCACAGTTTGTAGAAGGCCCCGGAAAAATTCTCGTTGACAAATTTCTAAAATACACAAGCTTGCAGAACCAAATTGGCAAAAACCCAAAACTCGAAGGGGGCCCCCCCGGTATTAAATGCCTTTTTCCATCACGCCTTCTCGAATATAATTAAAAAATTATAAGCCCCAAGTAACCCGCTTGGAAATTTTTTTTGGCGAAACGGGCCCTCGAAGAGTTCAAAGATCAAGGGCAGCGGGGAAAGGGGGTTTTTTATAGAATTTTATTTAAGCCCCGATAGTCGATCCCGGGGCCGGGAAGGGGGACCCTTTCTTTTTTCCACGAAAAGGGAAGCCCCTCCTGTCGGAGACGGGGCTTACAATATCCCTTTGCGGGTTTCCCCTTTGTTTTCCCTAAATATCCCCTTTAAGTCCCCGGGAGGAGAGGGGGGAAAAACCCGGCCTCTGGGGGGAGTAAGCCAGGTTGCAGGCCCTTTGGGGACGTAAAAGGGCCCGGTGTGGGGGAAGCGTTTGGCCTTCTCTCCAAAAATGACATCAGAAAAGGGCCCCCAGTATGGGCGTAGGAAACCCCCGGGAGGGGGTTTGGGCAAACTTCAGGGAGGGACGGGGGGCCCTTTGCTTTAACAAGCAACAGTGACGGGGGAAAAACCCCAACGAGGGCTTCACCGGTGCCCCTTTCCAAGGTGGGTAGGGCCCTGCACCAGGGGACCCCAAAGGTTTTCCCGAGGGGGATCACAGGACAAAAATTGAAATTTTTCCTTTTGGGGGGCCCCAATTTTGCAAAAAGAAGGGCAGTAGGGAAAGGGGGTTTAAGCCCCTTTAAAGGCTTTCCCAACTCCCCCGGGAGACAACATATTTCTGCAAGGGAATCACGGGAGACAAACCTGGTCACAATTCGTGCTTATGAATTTTCCCTCCCAAACCCTTTAACCCGAAAAAGGCGGGGGGCCTTAAAAGTGCTGTCTGGAAAAAAACACCATTCATACGGGCCTCAAAGGGGGAGGGGCCCCTCTACACCTGGGGTCCCCTTTACGAGCCCGGGGTGGGGAATTTCCCCCGGGGCCAAACCACACCCCCAATTTAAGGGCCAGAACCCCCAAAAAAATAGAACACAGCTGTTTTCAGAGGGAACCTTTGAGAATGTTCCCCGGGACAGGGGGGTCCTCGACCTCATAGGTTCCCTTTTCAGAGCCCAAATCGGAGGGGGAAGGGGGGACCGCGGGGGAAGGGGGAGCCAACGGGAAAACGGCTGGAGGGACTTTTTTCCCTTGAAAGGCACTTTTGTTGCCTTTGGGCCCCCGAACAATACCCACGGGGGAAAAGGGAATTGGGGTCACCCAAAAGGGCAGCTGGTAGATCCCGGGCGCGACTCACCCCTTGATTCCCCCGGGAGGGGCCCTTTGGGCCAAAATTCCCCACCCCAAGCTTCTTTAAATTCCAGCCCAGCTCCAAACCGGGAGTGCGAAACTGCACCGAAAAACAAACCCGGGGTTTGTCGCCTGACAACCGGAGCGGGCTCGGCGGGCCAAAAGGGAAGTAGGCCCCTGCTTCCTCAAAAAAATGTGGGGGAACCCCCCAAAAAAGGGTTTTGGGGGGTTTCTCCTTTCAAATCCCCTCGTTCCCCATAGGGGCGTACCCAAAACCAAAAGGCTTCTCCAGACAAGAGGTGTTTTTTAAGGGCCCCCGGGGCGGGCCTGTGGGGTTTGGGCCCCTTCACTCAAAGGTGGTGGGGGCACTGGCTGATAACCCTGGGCACTTTTTGGGTCTCCATCTAGCAGAGGGGAGGGGGCAGATGCAAGGGGGCCCCGGGAAGCCGAAGCAGGTAAAAGAAATTGGATGCCAGCAACTTTTGCAGTGCAGGGGGACACCCGGTGGAGGCGGACGGGTGAAAAGGGTTCTCCCATAAGGGCCGCTAGCGGGTGATACTTGACTCTGGGGGCGACAGCGGGCCTGACATCCCGGATCACGGGGAGTCCCTGAGGGAATCCGGGCCATTTTTTGTAAGCGGGAGGGGATTCCGGGGGCCAAAACGAAAGCGATGATGTAAGCCACCCCAAGTAAAAGGAGTCTAAGTAGCCCCCTTTTCACCCCCCCCCCGCCCAAAGGGGTGGACTTCCCTGCGGATGAGGCTCCCGGGTCTTTTCCCCCCTGACTGACTTGTTTGGGATGAGGGGGGGGGGTACACGGGGTTTAAAAAAAGAGTTTGATCGGGGAAGGGTGCTCCCCGGGGGTGATTGTTATGAAAATGATTTTAACACGATTTTTGCGGGGTGTCTACTTTTTCCAGAAAATGCTTCTTTTAATGTTCTTTTTCCCGGGTTTTTTTGGGGTATTGGATCTTTTCCCAATGTGTTCCACTGCTGTTTGCATATACTTTTTTAAATGTTTCGCTAACACACATTGAATACCCAAAGGGGGAAATCTAACCCATTTCCCGGTTTTTTTTTTTTTTTAAAGAAACCTTTTTTTTACAATAAAAAATACCAAACATTTTTGGGCCTCCCAAAATTCTTTTGCGCAATTTAATGGGGGTTTTAAATTTAAAAGCTTTGTTTTTTTGCGGTGGGACCCAAAAAAAACCTTCTTTTTCACCAAAAAAAAATACAATTTTCCTGTAGCCTAATTCACAAGAAAAGGGTTTAAATTAAATTTTTTTTCTCTTTTTGGGTTGTACGAGAAAACCAAAAATTGTAACACCCTACAAAGCAGATTTGGGGCTGCTCAATTTTTTTTCGAAAATTACATCCGGGGGTTAATTAACCTTTTGTTTTTCACGGGGGGGAACAAAAAAAACCCCTTTTTCCCCCCAAAAATTTTTAAAATTTTTCCCCTGTACCAAAATTAAAAAGCAAAGGTTTAAATTTAAAATTTTTTTCTCTTTTGTGAAAGCAAACAAAACACACAATTGTAACACGCTACAAAGCTATAGTTTTTGGCTACTAAATTCTTTTCCCCAAATTTTACACCCGGGGTTAAATAAGGGGTTGTTTTTCTGCTGTGGTGACAAAAAAACCCCTCATTTTTCACCGCCAAAATTACAATTTTCCCTGTCCCCATAGTTCCAAAAGCAAAGAAATTTACAATTTTTTTTTTTTTGTTGTGTAGGTAAAAACAGAAAATTTGTAGCAAGTACAAAGCTAGTATTTTGTGGCTCTAAATTTTCTTTTGCGCAATTTAACCCGGGGGGTTAATTAACCTTTGTTTTTCTGCTGGGGTTAAAAAAATAAACTGTTTTATTCCCCGCCAAAATTAAAATTTTTTCTGACCATAATTCACAACAAATTAAATTCAATTTTTTTTTTTGTGTAGCGAGAAAAAACGCTTGTAACATGCTAAAAAGCAATATTTTTGGGGGCTTTTAATTCTTTTCCCAAATTTTTACACCCGGGGGTTTAATTAAGCGTTTTTTTTGCAGTTTACTCAGTAAAAGAAAACTTTGTTTTTCACCCCCACAGAAAAATTCTTAGCATAAATTCATATCCGAGGTTAATTAACCTTTTTTGGGGGGGTTTTATATCAGAAAAATAAAGTTTTTTAAACGGCACTAAAGTAAATTTTTTTCTGCCTTTTGGGGGAGCGAAAATTTATACCAAGGGTTCCCAAGTTGTTATGGGTTCTTTTGGGGCAAATACAGGGTGTATTTTTTAATTATATACAATATCTTCCCAAACATGTTGACATTTTTAAACAAACATATGTAGAAAGAGGTATTTTTCCCTGCGGTGGCAGAGGCACAAACATTCAGGCCTGGGTCCACACAGCAAGGGCGTCCAGCAGGGGTCACCGTAGGCACAACGCCCTGTATCAGGGGCCCGTTGCTGATAAAAACCCAAAGGGGTTTTTGTTTGGGTTTTGACTAGGTCAGCCACTTCTCCAGTGGACCTCTGAAAACCACCCAAGATCGGTGGGAAGTCAGACACAACCATTTTTGGGCAGGGCCCAAGCGGGCCCACGGCCCTACCATCCTCAACCCCCCTCTTCCCACCCCTTCCCCTCACCCAGAGATCTACAGGGGTTGGGCTC
>JAODAL010061929.1:0-20036 GCA_025379985.1 Phyllomedusa bahiana | reverse complement strand
AAAAATTACCCAGCAAAAAAAAATCGTGCTGTAAATTATACACAAGTTTTTTTTTCCCGTTGGTTTTAAAATCAGGCAAAATTGTAGCGTGTTGTATTTTCCCCGCTAAATCCCCCTTTGGATTCCGAAAATCTTTAAAACGGGCGACGGTGAAATCCTAAACGACTTTTGTGCAAATCTGCAGCAAAAACGACGGTCCTGCC
The DNA here is from genome assembly GCA_025379985.1 of Phyllomedusa bahiana. Lineage (NCBI taxonomy): Eukaryota > Metazoa > Chordata > Amphibia > Anura > Hylidae > Phyllomedusa > Phyllomedusa bahiana. The sequence goes on along the minus strand of JAODAL010061929.1, from coordinate 19,833 downwards.
ACAGTCCAGCAATGTCAAAATACCATCCGATTTTGGACGGCATTTTGACATTTCCTGTGTAGACCTAGCCTTAGGGCAGGAGTTGACTTTTGCTCATGGGTGGATGTCCCAGTGCGGGCTGGTTCACACGGCTTATTCAAGCCGTAATTGCGGGACGGATTTCGCCCACAATTACGGCTTGAATAAAGAGTGGGGCAGGGGCGGGGTGGGAGCCCGCAGTTCCCATAGACATGCATTATCCACGGCGCGTATCCCGCCGGGATAATGTGCATGTCACTTATCTCCCCCCGCGGCAGTTTCGCTGAGCGGGTGGTGAGACGGAATCCATAGTTCTCTATAAGAACTGTGGATTCCCGTAATGGCTGGGACGGATTCCAGCCGTATTGCAGTGCAGTACGGCGCGCAATACGGCTGCAATCCGTGCCCAAAATAAGCCGTGTGAACGGCCCCTTACACTGTATTGGCTTGCTTGTTCGCCATGAGTTTCTCACTTCTCACCATTTGTGTCATGTCCCTTATCTGCCGATCTTTCTTATGGTGGACAATCAGTCCTGGTCGCATAGAGCATCACTCATAGAAGGAAGTTGGGCGTATCTGTATTGGGGTGCCAAATATTACCAAATCCTGCTTAGTTTCAACTAACCCATTAGGTTACCCTGGGTCAAAAACTCAGTCCCTGCCTGATGTGCGGTAATGCTAGGAGTTGTTTCGACAAGGCAGAAAAGTGCATACTTTTGACTCTGTTTGACATAGCTTGTGTTTGGATACTGTTTTTGAGATGCATACAAAAGTCTGGTCTACCACTCTATTGTATCCCGCAAAAAACGCATACATTTGCATACCTGTTTTTTAAGGGCCGGTTCACACGGCTTATTCAAGCCGTAATTGTGGGACAGATTCCGCCCGCAATACGGCTTGAATAAGGGGCGGGGGCGCTGCCCGCCGGCCCCATAGACTTTCATTATCCATGACGCGTATTCCGCCGGGATAATGAACATGTCTATGAGAACTGTGGATTACTGTAATGGCTGGGACGGATTCCAGCCGTATTGCAGTGCAGTACGGCGCACAATACGTCTGGAATCCGTGGCAAAAATAAGACGTGTGAACGACCCTTAACACTGGTTTATGACTGACATATGCATACATAAATATATGCATTTGCATAGGTTTAACCCATACCTAATATTGCCACAAAAACTGGGAAAACGTATTGACTCGAGTATAAGCCTAGGGTGAAAAAAATGCAGCGGTTGCTGGTAAGTTTCAAAAAATAAAAATGAATACCAATAAAATTACATAGGCAGTTTAATGTCATCCACAGGCAGGTATAGGAAAGTATATGTCCCCCACAGGCAGGTATAGGCAGTTTAATGTCCCACACAGGCAGGTATAGGAAGGTATATGTCCCCCACAGGCAGGTATAGGCAGAGTTTTAAAAAATAAAAAAGTACTCACGTTTTCTATTGACATACAAAAACGTATGCTGTAACATATACATTTTTTCAGTGTTCTCCCGCTGTCAAAATTTTATGGATATTATATGTCAATGTACGTGGCACATCCGTCCACCGATGGAAGTGAATGAACACATTAACATTACATTTTCACTTGTGTCAGAACGGATTTGTCATCAGCTCAAAACAACGCAGTGTGCACGAAGCCTAAAACATGACATGTTGATGATCCTTGAGGACTGAATAAATGACAGCAGCTGCTTACTGATGGTTCTCATCCAATCAGCCTCTGGTGTTCAGGATTTAAACCCCAGTGACGGAGCAGTCAGCAAGTTGTATACAGTTCTTGTGAGAAGCAGTAAGCATGGCAGCTGTGATGACCAGAGTAAGTGGAGGGGTTTGGTGTATTAGATAAGAGCCAGGCTAGGACTGGACTGTAGGGGAAGTCTGTGTCGGGGCTGCTTTTTACAGGGAAAGCTGGCAAAAGAAAGAGTGCAAGAGTCATGTAGAGGTGTGTACAACAGGTGTGGTGTGGACCTTAGGCACCCCAGTCCAATGCTGGGTAGAATGGAGGGCAGAGGTTGAATAACATCAGATGTTTCTTTGTATATGTACATGTAGTGAGCAGGTATAGATGGTGTGTTGCTCTGTGCATTGTGATGCTTGTTAGTCCTGATTATGATGGCAATAGCTCTAGTTTTTTTCATATTGTGTAGTTTGTTTTTTTTTTGGGGGGGGGGTTTGTGGATATAGATCTACAAATCAAGAAAGGTAATGACTAGTGCAGGAGCATATGATATTCTATATAACTCTATTAAAAAATAGACATTATGTGTCTTTACAGTAGGACTAGGTCTACACTGAATTGGAAAAAAAAAAAACACTGAACTAAAACTGAGCTGTGGGAGTTTTGCCCAGTCCATGTAAAAAAAAAAAAAAAAAAAAAAAAAAACTTTCTTGTGTCTTTAATGAATGCAAAAAAACATATACCTTGTTAAAGACCTGGGTGATTTTTCAGCAGACACATCCAAAAACTGTCTGGTGATTTACATAGACTTCAATAGTAAAGTTTTGGGGTTTTTTTGTAAAAAAAAAGTTCTGGAAACTATGGATTGTTTTTACTATTGAAGTCTATGTGCGATGTGTTTTCAATTTATTTATTTTTTTCCCCCCAGCGGTTTTAGAAAATAACTGAAAAGCTGTGCAGGGGTGACATAGCCTAGGACTTCTTGTTTTCTAGTTAATGTGTGTAGGCTAAATAAAAGCCAGATGTGTCCTCAGCCTTACTTATCTTACAAGACTGAGATTTCCAAAAACTGACGCCTGCTGCATATCTTGCAATTACAAAAAGGGCTTGCCCGCAAGGTATGGTTCTTCAGCTGGATTTACAGACAGTTTTCGGTTTTGAAAGCCAGCTGTCAACCTTTTACACCGACCTTAATGGAAAATCTGTGCAGCGGTCCCCACTGCATGGATTTTCAGCTGGATGGTTTTTGACACCGTGGTGGTCTGAAAAACATAGAACATGTCCATTCTTCTGCCCAGTTTTCGGGTGGAACATGAACATGTGGGTGGGATGGCTTTAATCCGCAGACAAAAGCCGCCCCCCTGCATGCCAAAAAAAAAGACCAAATACCGGTAGGGATTTCCCAACCGGTATTTGGTCTGTGCTGTGCAAATGCAGCCAAATGCTTCTGAAGGTGCTTTCACACAGTACGCTTTTTTTTTTCTTTTTTTTTTTTGTGCTAAAATGTACAGCATTGGTTGTTGTGCCTTTCTGCACAAAAATGCATCTGAAAAACACAGCTGCATGTGAAAGCACATAGGCTAGGTTCACTCTTTTTTTTTTTTTTTTTTTTTTTTTTTTTTTTTTTTTTTCTCTAACATGTGTTTTGCAGAAGTGTTTGTATGCCAAAACCAGTAATGGATCCAAAGCGCAGAAGTACAACCATCTGCTTCTTTGTGTAGGCTCCACTCCTGATTTTGACTTACAAAAGTGTGAATCCAGCCTTACCTGGCTTGAATACTATGTTTCCATCCCTAAAATGTGTCTAGACTACAGCCTTGTGAAACATGCTCTACTTTGCTGCCATCTAACTTCTTGAAGGATAGTATAGTCATGGGAGTAATTCTGGTTTAATGTCTCCAGAGCATGCGAGACAATATGAATGCTGCCTTAAATGGGAAGAAGTTAACTACCAGATCACGGCAAAGAAACGCTCTGGAAGACATTGGAAACTGCATGAGAACTAAAGTGCCTGTAAAGAAGGTAAGTGCTGCACATGCATAATATCTGCAGAATTGTCAAACTTTCATGTAGAACATTTCATGTCTACTAGATGCAGTTTTTGGAGCAGACATATTGTGGTGAGGTGCTTTGTTCTATCACCAGATCTATGCCCATAATGTTCAATAGGTAAATTGTGCTACCGACATTAGGGGTGTAACTACAATTTATAGCCCCTATTGCAAAATGAGCTGGCTACTACCTAATGACAGGAAACCTAAACCGCAGCATAAGTGGCAATAATTAAATAGTATAAGTAATATTGCCCTATATCAGGGAACCCAAATAGTGCTATATAGAAAAAAACACCAACTACTAGTTCCCTACAGGGAAATAAAAAATGGTTTTTTGAATCTGTGGGTCCTCTGGGCCCCACAGCAGTCACTATGGCTATAGTTATGCCCACGACCAACATTGACTATGGAAGTGTAAGTCCTCTAAAGTCCCTACAGACTACACCCGAGATGTTATGTGCCCTGTCCTGATACTCCTATATGCAGAGGTGGAGAGTAAATCAGTGACGCAGGTCATGCTTTCCTATTTATGCTCAAAGGCAGGAAAGAGATGAGGCATCTACCAGAGTCCCATCTGCTAGATATGTCTCGCAATTACAAAAATGTTCAACATAGAAATAAACCCTTTTAGATAAGCTTTGACCTTGGTTCACCTTCTATAAACTTGAACTGCTCATCTAATCAAACCATGAAGCAAGATTCAGTCTCCAGATGAAGGTTACTTGATATAGGACTGTAGTAACCCTTCATGAATGCTATTCTAGGATGTTAAGAGTGCACGAATCAACGCTGTGGACAAGGCTGTCAAAGCTGCCCCAGTCATTGAAGAAGTTCCTAAGGAGGAGGAGAAGATGGTAGGTATATCTGCTGTGATCGTGTCACTACTCCAACTGCTTATGTTCTGCAATGGTGCGGCTTTTCTGAGCAGTTGTGCACAGCTGTGAAACTGCCTTTACTTGCACATTTCCAGACTCTGGTTGGAGCTTGCTGGCAAAGGCAGTCTTACAGCTGTGCAGTACTGCAACAGAAAAACCACATGTTAAGGCTAGGTTCACATGTGCAGCTTTTTTTTTTAAGCCAAAACCAGAAATGGATCGTAAATGGAGCGCACATTGAGTGAGATGCCTTGTTTAAGATTCAGTCTGTTTTGACTTCAAAAACTATGAACCCAGCCTAGACATAAAACTGTCTTGAAATGCTGATTTTTTTTTTGATTTTTTTTTTTTAACCTATATAAACTTTATAGCAGAATCCACAAATGTGCTGGCCCTCTAAATTTTAAGAGTGCTTACACCACAAAACCACACTGTGAATTTGATGTTTTCTTGCACAGCAATTATATTGCCGTTAATGGCAATCTTCTTTCAGTTATTTAAACTCTTGCACAGTGTCACAAATGAGTGATAAATTACTGTAGAATCTGCAAGACTTCAAGCACCATAAGCCTTCATCCACACGGCGGAGACAAAATACCATTCAGATTCAGTCTTAAGAATCCATCTGGTCTTTTGGTTTGGGGGGCCAGTTTTGTCTGCGGATTCAGTCTCCCTCAAAGATCCAAATGCACATTGTCTGCCCCCAAAAAAGGGGTGAAAGATCGTGTATGTCGCAGTTTTTTTTTCGCCCCACCCCCTCAACGCCGGTGTTCTGAAAATCCAGTGTGGACGGCTGTACAGATTTTTTTTTTTTTTTTTTTTTTAATTGGTCTCTGGGCAGAGGCGTAAATTGAAGCTTCGGGGCCCTAGTGCAAAAAGTGAAATGGGCCCCCTAACTACCGTGTACCACTTACAAGGCTGGTATCTCCTTATGTGGCGGGAGGGCTTTTGGGCCCCCTCAGACTGCAGGGCCCGGTAGCGACTGCTACCTCTGCACCCCCTGTAGCTACGCCCCTGTCTCTGGGGATGGATTGCTTGACGGTTTTCAAATTTGACCAAAAACCTTGCCGTGTGGACTGACCCTAATTGATCACTCAGTTGTAAGACCCTGCTAAGCAGTTTTATTGCTGTGCGGTACTGCAAGTGAAGAAAATGCCACAACTGCACTGTGTGAAAGCAACCTAAAGCTATGTTCATTATAAGGTGGAATGTGTAGTTCATCCTGAGCTGTGATGTGTAGTTCTAACAAACCTTTTTCAAAAAGTGTCAGGTACTTTGTTTCTAGGTCCACATCTTGTAAAGTGGGGCGAGGTGGGAGACATTTGGAGCCAGAAAGGGAATTTGCCCCATTCATTGAGGTAGCTTGAACATTCATCTCAGGTAGATGCCAGTGGTCTCTTAAGGTAATGATTTCTAAAGTTTCTCACCTTGCTTTTCTGATAGTAGGCCCCATTTGTTTCCTGACTATATCAAGTATCACTTGAAGAAAATATGTCCAGACTGATACTGCTGTAGAGCCATAAAGTAGGGTGAACTTGGTCTTGTGTTTTTTTTTTTTTTTTTTTTCAATCCTATGTGCTTTGTGCCAGATGTGATGGGAATGGGGTATAATATCTGGATCATCTATTGCTTATTAGCAGAACCCTCCAAGTCCTATGGAAACATGTGAGGCCTCTCCTATGGAAGAACAGAGCCAGGCATTCTCAAATGCGCTTCTTGAGATAAAGGATGTGGATGAACAGGACCAGGACAACCCCATGCTGTGCACGGACTACGTGAAGGACATTTACTGCTATCTGATGGACCTAGAGGTGGGTGATCAGCACAGGGAATGTAACAGGAGTTCATTAAATAGATTCTCACCATGTTTTCATTAAGTCACAAGCAGCTTTTCATCCTATCTTGTAAGGCTGTGGGTGGTTCTGTAGCAGTGATTAGCATATTAGCTTCTGTGTAACAAGCTGAAACACTGCAACAGGCAATGAAGAAAAGTGCTCTGAGGAGTGAAAACTATTGCTTATCTGGAAACAAGCTAGTCTTGCTAGACTGCTCAGAGTAAGCTCTCTGACCATGGCTGCCTCACTCTGCTCTAGTCAGATAGCAGAGTTATGGTCAGGTTACCATAGAAACCTGTGTGCATTCAGAACAGCGTTTTTACCTTATTCACAATGGACTAGCTGCCACCACATAGTGAAAGCCTTTTAAGCTCTTCTGGCTGAGCTGAAGTTTGGATATTTTGTGACAATAAATGGCACCTAAAGTTACAAAATGAACTTGTTTTGGACACCATGGAGAAAGGTATTTATATTCTCATTCATTAGAGATTTGATCAAGTAAATGCACAACTTGTCATGACACCAAAATCTTTTAACCCAGATTTGGGTTATAATGACCAATATGATTTTTAGTTACCATTTTTAAGGCCCAAAGCCATCATATCTTGGATATTTAGAGCATCTACAGGATGCATGGCCAATTCTCCACTGACTTCTCCAGAACAGGGGTCCCTCAAACTCCTCCTGCTTGGTGGTGTGCCCAAAAAAGGTGGGGCACACACTTTTAGGTCACTATGGCATGAATGTTCTAAATGTATCCCTTAATGCTAGGACTACACTGGCTGGAAACAGATGGTCACTCATTTAATGTCGGTCACCACATGTGTTCCCATAAAGCATTTGCTTGGATGACACTGGTTATCCTGTCTGCTTTCTAGTTGATGTGACATAGTTGCGCAGTAAACAAATCTACATTTCCACAGGCTAAACAAGAGATCAAGCCGGACTATCTTCAGGGACAAGAAATTAATGGTAACATGAGGGCTATCCTGGTTGACTGGCTGGTGCATGTCCACATGCGGTTTAAACTGCTGCAGGAGACCATGTTCATGACTGTCTCTATTCTAGACAGATTTCTGCAGGTAAGCATTTTGTTTTTCACACTTTAACTATGGTCTGATCCCAGAACTTGACATGCTGCTCCCTCTAGAAAGGACTACTCCTAATACTATTTGTGGGGAAAGGGGATTTAGTAACTTCAGTGCACAATTATATAACCATCTACCACATGACACTTATAGTGGTCTTTGTCAGGGGTGAAAAAGGACAGCCTGGCTCCATAGAACTTAAACTACCACAAAGTAAAAGGACCCGGCTCCTCAGCAGCAGTTGAATAACCTATATATACAAGCAGAGCTGCCATCAGTTATCTATTAACCATTTAAAGGGGTTGTCTCGCTACAATGATTGGGTTTTAATTAAAAGATCTTTAAAAAAGAAGCAGCTTTGCAATATATGTTCATTACAAATGTCCTACTGATTTTGAGTTAGCCTGTTAGCAGGAGTGATCAGCTTCTCAAATCTCTATAGCCCCTGACCTGTTGATCCTTATCTTACTGGCTGTCAGGTCTGTATGACTCATCAACCTTTGAAGCCAGGTTAGAGCAGAGAGCCCCTCCAGCACAGAATGCTTCTGTAGTGGAGGGAGGGGGAGTGAGGACTCTGGCTTCTCTCTCCCTGCTGCCTGGATTAACCCTGTGTGCCTGCTTCCTCTGTCTCTACACAGATGTGGGTGGCCCTGTGTGGTTACTATAATCATGAATGTTCTGTGGAACTGTCCACTATACTAATACTATACAGATCAGGCATGTGAATACGTCATGCTCTCCTGTATTAGTGAGACATCCTGAGTATAGTACACTCCCAGCTGCCCTTGTCTGTTCTGACAGGATTTGTTGTTGGGAGATGTGGAGATATGTAAGCTAAGCAGGGGGTATAGGAACACATGCATCTGCTCTGCTATTAGCACACAGCTTCACATTCCTCTCTACACTCAGATCAGCCCTCTCCTGCAACAGACCTAGGCAGGCACACACAGGGTTAACTCTGGCAGCAAACCCCCTCCCCCTTGCTGTATAGAAGTTATGGAGCTACCTGTGTGCTGATGGGAGGGGGAAGAGGGAGCAGAAGAGACAGACCAAGAAGCACGCCCCTCAATTCAACTATCAGGCTCACTGACAGGCTGAAAGCTCATAATGAGACAACTCCTTTAAGGGCCCCATGCAGACAAATCAAATGAGGGGGAGAGGGGCCTCCATTTCTAGTTCCTATTTTGTAACTTATCATTTGGCCCCTTTTTGATTAGGGCCCCTGACAGAAGTACTGCTCTATTGGCACCCCTGTATTCAAGTTACTGATTTGTATACAACACAATCCACTTCAATACTCCAGACCTATTTCTTTGGTACATCAGTATAACTCGGTCCTATATTATACAGGAGAATCCTGTGCCAAAGAAGCTCCTACAGCTGGTTGGAGTGACTGCAATGTTCATTGCATGCAAATATGAAGAAATCTATTGCCCAGCAATTGGTGACTTTTCTTTTGTGACTGATCACACCTACACAAAGCTCCAGATCCGAGACATGGAATGCAGATCCTGACAGTGCTCAAATTTGACATTGGACGACCTCTACCTCTGCACTTCTTGAGGAGGATATCCAAGATTGGGGAGGTAAATGACTGTTTACTAACTGCTAACATGACAAGATGTGCCTTTCTGTATGCTATATCAGGATAAAAAATGACATAATTATTGATCCAGAACATGGCTTTCAACCAATACCTGACATGAGTCTCATTTTAGGCAGAAGTACCACTGCACACTTTGGCTAAGTATCTGATGGAGCTAGCTATGCTGGACTATGACATGGCTCACTTTCCACCATCGCAAGTGGCGGCAGCAGCTTTCAACTTATCCCAAAAGGTTCTTGATAGTGGTGAATGGGTGAGTTACTGTTATGACTCAATCCGAGGCAACTGTTGGTAAATTATTTTCTCCCATCCTGTTAGTCTCTAAATGGAGACTGCAGTAGTCAGTTTCTCTAGTAACATAATGATCTCACTAATAGTCATTAATATAGCTCTTGGTTAAATTCTGTATTGTGTTGAAAGGCCTTTGCTGGGTTATTAGAATTAATGCTATAGAAGTCCATGTTCCTAACTAATGCTGAGTCTTCCTACAGACTCCAACTCTACAGCACTACATGGTCTACACAGAAAGTTCCCTTGTCCCAGTCATGCAACTTTTGGCAAAGAATGTTCTGAAAGTCAACAGAGGGCTTACAAAGTTTGTGGTAAGTCAACTTTATCTACACATTGCTTAGCTGTCTCTGCAATCCACCTATATAGTCCACAAAGTCCAGTGACCAACTTTTCTACATAATGTGGATTTCATACAGATCCAGCTTCCAAACTGGCATGCTGAACCTTATTGTAGTGGTACAATACAAGGTATCGGAAAAAATTTGCAGTGTTGCTGCAACCAGGAGCCGCCTGTACATTAATAAAACTATAGTTAAGGTAGTGAGAAATTCAAAGGGGTTGTCTTGCTACAGGGATTGCTTTTTATGCTAAAGATCTTGCAAAAAACTCCCTTTGCAAGATGTCCATTAATGGTATTCTACCTATTCTGAGAGATCCCGCTTGTATGGGCTGCATCAGCTCCTCAGGTTGCTCTAGCTACAGACCTGTTTACTCTCTCATGATAGGCTGTCAGCACTGGTTGCTATAGCTACAGACATGGCTTATACTGCAGCCTAGTAGAAGCCAGTAAACACACCCCTGAATTCAAAATGAAAACAGGACTGAGGTGAGATGAATTAATGTAGTGAGACAACCCCTTTAAGTTCTTCAACAGTAGCTTTATGTATAATTGTAACATGTCATGAACTATACTTCATTGAAATTTGGTCCATCCTTTGAAACGCCACTGTCCTGTAACTTCTGAATTTAGGTTGGTCTCCACTGCACATACCTGACACTAATTTAACAGCCTCAGTTTTGGGTACAGCAAAGGCGTAACTTGAAGCCTCTGGGCCCCAGTGCAAAAAAGTGAAATGGGCCCCCAGATACCATATGACACTAACAATGCTGTCTCTTTATGTGGCAGAAGGGCTTTTGGGCTCCCTCAGGCTGTAGGGCCCAGTAGCTACTGCTGCCTCTGCACCCCTTATAGCTATGCCCCTGTGTATGAGGCCTCACCACATTGATTTAACTGTAAACACTACCAAATACATTACTTTATTTTTTTGTTTAACTTTTAGTGCAGTTATCACCTGCTTGTGTAAACAAGCTTACCTAGGTTACTGACCTAGCTGGGATGATGGGACTCCTTACTTATCAGCAGCACAAGAACTTGTTTTACTAATTTTAAGGCTGTGTTCACATGGCTTATTCCCGACGGATTTGTGCACTCACAAATCCGCCGTGAATAAGGGGCAGGGGCGCCGCTCCCCGGCCCCATAGACATTGCATTATCTACGGCGCGTGCGAGCCATAAATGTGCTTGTCACTTTCTCTCTCCCCCTCTCCTCTCCCCGCGTCGGATTCGCCGAGCGGGGAAGAGCGACGGAATCCACTGTTCTCTATGAGAGCAGTGAATTACCGGAATGACTCCGACATATTGGCGCCGTGCTGAAGCGCAAATCCGCGGCAAAATAAGCCGTGTGAACGAGGCCTAACTCTTTTAGAGCTCTGTAGCCTTGTGCCCTTCTCTTACACCACCTTGTCACCAATGTTCCTCTAACAGGCTCGGCTCAGCAAGGAATAGTCAAGTTGAAATGTCAGGTTTTCTGTAGAACTCCTCAGTGAGCCTGAAGCTGAACAGGCTCTATGAAACCGCATGGGGAGAACACCTCATTAAGTTACTCCTGGGGATTCCATCTAAGTAATGCCATTAGCACTGGTTTATGACTTGGACATGTCAATTGATCTCAAAGTTCTTGTAGAACATCATGGTACAGATTTAAATAAAAACCTATTTCAACTTATTTTACAATTTAACTCTTTGTTTTTCTTGCAGTCTGTCAGAAACAAATATGCCAAGAGTCAGCATTTGAGGATCAGCTGTCTGCCACAATTGAACTCTGAGTTCATAATAAACTTGGCCAAGAATGTCTCATAGCTATAGTAACTATTACTGTAAATTCGTGTTCTGCACTGTATCAATGCTCTTAATAGAATTTTTAACTTTTATACATTTATGTAAACTTAGTTCAGATTTTTAAAGGAATGTATTGTCAATATTTTTTTACTTATTAAACCAGATGATACATAATATACCCTTAGCTGTGTTATTTTAAGACTAAGCTTTTAACCCCTTACCACTGCAGTCAGCTGGAAGCTTTCTGATACAGCCTTTGTTTTTGTTTTTTGTCGACATTTGTCACTTCATCTGGGAATAACTTTGGCATTAACTATCCCTATGATTTAGTGTTATCTCCTGACACATTTTGGTCCTTACAATCCTTGTTTTTGAGAAATATCAAAATGCTATGAAACTTGACATTTTCAAAGTACAACAATTTCTGCAGGTAAGATGCCACACAATAGTTTGTAACTAGCATCTACCATATGTCTACTGTAGGTTGGAATAACTTTAAAGTTTTATCACTTTTTACAACGTTAGGAGGCTTAGAACTTTAGTAGCTTCTCACATTTCAAGGTGACTTTCTTTTTTGGACCAGTCTAGTTCTGATGTGGCTTTGAGAGGCCGGTACGTTATCCCCAATAAATGACTATCTAAAACTACACCCCTTAAAGTACTTAAAACTGCATTTGAGAAATGTATTAACCATTAGATGTTGCGTAGAAATTAAAGTGGAGGGGAAATCTATCACTTTTTGGAAACTTTCAACTTGTATCCACTTATCACTGAAACACAGATTTGACCAGGGAAATGAAACTCCACATCAATTTCCCCAATTCTGCAAAGAGATCCAGTATGCAATTTGGCTCAACCAGAAGCCTCAGAATAAGAGGAGCACACACTGGAATTCAGGCTCTCATTTTCATTTTATTTATTTTTTTTTTTCAAAGAAGCTTTATTGAAGAAATAACAAATGGTTTACAATAATTACAAAGTAATGACATCGCTGGAAATTTATCAAACATCAGTCAGGCTATATTTATGAACTTAATATGTGCAAGACATATCAAAATACACAGATCCCTACGGATTCCATTTAGGGAACATTTACTAGTTTTGTATTTGTCCTTATAAGATTTTCTGAATATCAATAGTTAGTAGTAACAATATACATTTTTTTTTCTTTGTGCCATTATGAGTTTGCAGATACCCTAAGCAGCTACAACGTTAACACCCCTAAAAAGGCCCAATGTTGACAACTACACCCCTTAAAGATATTATCCAGGTGTGTATGGGTTTTTTTTTTTTTTTTGGAAAGCAGCGTGAAGATAATACAGCAATCCTAGTAGTGGTTTACTTTTAATAGTGCAGTATAAGTGACCTGTTCTATGCTCTGGCTCGATTATAACAGTGGTGCCCAATTAAATGGGTTTTTATGTTGTTGAAGCACTTAAAGTGTTAGTGAAACAACATTTAGGCATAGTTCTCTTCTGACAGCTGTAACTTTTTAAAAACATTTCCACTTTATATAGATGTGTAAGGGTGTGGCCTTATTTTTATTATATGGCATGAGTTCTATGCTGCAATTCATGCAGGCTCTGCTGGTGAGATCACAGGATGTCAGGACATACTTGAATGTACATTTGCAGGCAACTTCCCACCAGAACATGCATCCAATGGCTTTCTAGAAGATTATAGCAGCAGCCACCCTTATGAGCTACGTTTCCACAGGTTCTTTAGTGCAGTGACCTGGAGCCTGTGAACAGGAGATTGACAGATGGGGAGTTTGTGAGACATGGTCTGTGACCTGGGGAGGTGGCGAGCTGTGATATCATTTTCATTAGATGAACAAGTTGTCACCTAGACCGTAATCCAGCCTGTGGCACTAATGAGACCTCAGAGCTCACTTCTCAGCAAAGAAAGTGTAAGTCTTTACATAAGCCTATGCTTAAAATATCTAACTTTTATAGATGGTGTTGGGAAAACAAAAATCGCATCACAAAATATTTAACATAAAAACACAATTTAAACAGGTCACCTTCTATAATGTTCCTGTCGCACTACTCAGATACATATTTTCCAGCACACTCAATGTTTAGGTAATTGTTTAAAATGGGGAACTTCTACGTCAAAGCATTAGAGTACCCTAATGAGCAGTCTCAGACAAGGGTGCCTAGGCAGCAGAGTAGTTTATTCTACAACCCCACCACCCAGCTACTAGACTATGCTCCCCTGGCCCGTCTTGCTTCAGCTTATACAGACTGAGGTGACATCATCCTAACCTCTAATGAAGATGGGACACTAGGGCTTCTGAGTCTGTCACCTAATTGCAGCAGGACAGTGGGTGGTAAACAAAAGGTCTAAAGATACAGGTCTCCTTCCTAGAATGATGTATGCAAATTAAAAAAAATATACAAACATGCACAAGCTACAAAGTATAAAACCACTAAATAATGGTTGCACAGTTACCAAATAACACCACTATAAAAAAACAGCATCCCAAGACTAACAATACATTCACTAAGCCCAAGTACTGTCCTCTTATGACCTCATATCACCACCACATATGATATGGTTTATTATTCAGTCACTTACTGAATAGAAACTACACTATGACAAATATTATCAGCCGTAAACAGGTGTTCTGCACACAAGTGAGTACAGTAAAGTTACATCCAGGTGATCTCTTTAGTTCCCTTTTCTTCATCCAGTCCATGCAGTGTCGGACTGGAGTGTCTAGGACCCACAGGTGGAGTTGACCCTAGGGACCCACTCGTTGAGCTGTTTCTGGGCCCACTGGTGGAGTTTATTTTACAGCTTCTGTAAATGACTGTACATGCCTCATATACTCTTTCTCTTGCTTTTTGCCTCTCTGCCTTTCTGCCTCTTCCGAGGATGTACACTCACCGGCCACTTTATTAGGTACACCATGCTAGTAACGGGTTGGACCCCCTTTTGCCTTCAGAACTGCCTCAAGTCTTTGTGGCATAGATTCCACAAGGTGTTGCAACGTTGCTCAATTGGTACCAAGGGGCCCAAAGAGTGCTAAGAAAATATTCCCCAACCCATGACACCACCACCACCAGCCTGAACCGTTGATACAAGGCAGGATGGATCCATGCTTTCATGTTGTTGACGCCAAATTCTGACCCTACCATCCGAATGTCGGAGCAGAAATCGAGACTCATCAGACCAGGCAACGTTTTTCCAATCTTCTACTGTCCAATTTTGATGAGCTTGGGCAAATTGGAGCCTCAGTTTCCTGTTCTTAGCTGAAAGGAGTGGCACCCGGTGTGGTCTTCTGCTGCTGTAGCCCATCTGCCTCAAAGTTCGCCGTACTGTGCGTTCAGAGATGCTCTTCTGCCTACCTTGGTTGTAACGGGTGGCTATTTGAGTCACTGTTGCCTTTCTATCAGCTCGAACCAGTCTGCCCATTTCTCCTTTGACCTCTGGCATCAACAAGGCATTTCTGCCCACAGGACTGCCGCTCACTGGATGTTTTTTCTTTTTCGACATTCTCTGTAAACCCTAGAGATGGTTGTGCGTGAAAATCCAGGAGATCAGCAGTTTCTGAAATACTCAGACCAGCCCTTCTGCACCAACAAACCATGCCACGTTTCAAAGGCACTCAAATCACCTTTCTTCCCATACTGATGCTCGGTTTGAACTGCCGGAGATTGTCTTGACCATGTCTACATGCCTAAATGCACTGAGTTGCCGCCATGTGATTGGCTGATTAGAAATGAAGTGTTAACGAGCAGTTGGACAGGTGTACCTAATAAAGTGGCCGGTGAGTGTATATGCGGTTAAAAACAACTCCAGGTCTGCTGTGCTCAGGGGCCCATCTGGGGTTTTCCTTATTCCCCTGTGGGCCAGTCTGAGCCTGCCCCCATGCCATCTTCTCCTAGCCACGACTTGCATCTGCAGAATTTACCACACAAACCTCTTGGACTACCAGTACTTCTCTTCTAATGTCCTCCCCAGTCTGGAAAACCTCAAATACATGAGAGCAAATATGTCATAACATTTCCAATTTTTATGAAGCACAAACTTCAAAATTGAAACGGAGGTAGGATTACCCCAAAAATGGCCAGGCAATAAGTGGACTCACAGGCAGCAAATATATTACAGGTAAGTGGTATATATCATGATTACAGGGGGAGATGTTCACATCATATCAATAATTAGAAAGTACAACCCTTTATGTATGACAAGTAGCCTTAGAATACATTATTCAGGGCCCACCTACCCATAATCATGAGGCCATCTAAGCACTCCAATGCACATTTTGCATGTACTGCATCCTCTGTACAAACTCACCATCTATAATGCCCCCAAATGGTTATGTGACTCATCTGTGTTATCAGTTTTATTCTTGTGTCCCCGTATTGTAGGTAAGTAAATCCAGTTTATGGGAAGTAGACACCCCCCCCCCCCACACACCACACACACACACACACACAAAATAGGTAGGCAGATAGAAAAACCCCTTTCTAAATGGGTGTATAGACACCCTGTCAGTAGTTATAGATAAATATCTATACGCCCAGTAGGTATATAAAGAACCTATTGGTAGGTAAGCCCCCCCCCCCCCCCTTGTAGGTATATGTGTAGGCCCTCTTATTGTTGAAATTAAGTTGGTCATCTCTCCCTGGTCCCCTGCCAAGCATCTTGCCAGGGGTATGATTGTTTAATTTTTAGCAGATACTCAGGCTCATCCACCTCATAGAAATTGCTGTATTTATAGGACAAGTATTATACAGTTGAAAAGAGAAGTTTTCATACCTTCTATAAAAAGACACACATGCATGTTTTTTCTCACTATCTGACATGAAACCTACTAATGCAGGAGCTTTGCCAACTCTTCAGGGAGCCCTGGAGGACTTCCTCCACCCCTCCCCCCCTTTTTCAGGGAGTCTCCCTCATGATCAGGGAGAGTTGGTAAGTATGGCTTATATTACCCATAGTTTTCACTAACTACATCTAATGTCGAAGTGGAAATGGACCCCGGGAGTTGTTGGGCCCCATAGCAGCACACTTGTGATTTCACAGCAGCAGACATTGACATTAAAGGGCCCATAATAGTTCGATAACAGTTTACGCCCTCCTTGATTTCTACCTGCTGATTTCATAATGGCTCTCTGGATTGTATTAATCCACTGGTAACAGTAAATCATGAATAGGAAGGAGGGTAGTGTTTTATGCCAGTTTCACATGTGTTGGAGATTCCATTTAGAGCCTCCATCGCAAATTCTGCCAAAAATTATAGGAAACCATGATGTTAAACCTGATGGACCCCATGGTGGGCACTGGGGTCTATTGAACACTGCTATGTCATGAAACAAATCTGGTTCCTCTTCTGAAACGGACACTCCAAATGGAACCTCAACACACACATGAGCCTGGCCTTACAGGTTATTCATAAGACTCATTTAGGTAGCTCCAAGCCCCCCCGTGCTTACAGGACCACTGTGCAGCTGTATTGCTTGCATATATGCTATGTCTACCCTTGAGTGTGGACATCTAAAATCTCTACTGTATGGACAGCTTTCAAGGTCTTTCAGAAGATTTACCTACAGTACATAAAGAGAAATGTAAGCTCTGAACTCAGGGTACACTCCTTATAAATACCAAGAAGTAAAAGCAAACAAACACTACGTCAAAGGGATTATATTGCTGCAGATAAAACTGCTAGGCAACTTTTCTAATGGGTTCTTTTAAAGTGGAGGAGTAACTCCCTCTCTCGTAGCAACATGAAATACGAGACCTCAAACAATTAGCAATACAGGCATATACACAACAGAAGATGGAGGGGCTGCTCTACAGGTACCCTTGTGGGGGCATTGTGCTGTAGGCATGGTGGACTGAATGGTTCAGAAACTTCTTGTTGTTGAAGCTACAGCCAATACTGGTGCTTAGATTGATCTGAGAAGATGTACAGCATGAGATCCAGCAGGAAAAAGGTTACATTCAACGAGGAGCCTGTGTTCTGTAAGTACTACATCTGGATGTCTAAAAAATTAAAAAAGTGTTTAAAATTTGTAATTCTTTGCTAAATTTTCCAAAATGTGGAGAAAATTTTGTTTTAGGAAAACATTCTTTAAGCTTTTTTTTCTGACCAGCAACCTTACATGTTTGGTAATCGAAGTCCGGTTGAACTGTAGAAAGTCTGGGTATTGTGGCCATAATGTATTCTAAACACAACAGCAAGGCTGTGTGCAAATGTTCAGCTTTTTAGTTATAGTTTTTGAGCCACAATCAGGGATGGATTATAAATAGAGGACAAATACTAAGAATGAGGCATCTCCTTGTTTAAAATCCATACTTGATTGTGGCTTCAAAAACTGCATCTAAAATGCTGAATGTGTGAATGCAGCTCCGGTACAGATGAAGCTGGGCAGGCAAAAAAGGGAACAAGGATTATTATATTGTGGATTTGGGGCTACATACATAGGTAAGACATTTAGGTTTGGGAGATGTACTATATTAGTATTTCGGTGATTGTTGAAATGTCTGCAAAACTAAATAGCAATGGGTTATGATCACAATGTATGAGTGTTGTTTCCTTCAATAAGCATGTGTGAACATAACTAATTGAGCTCAGCTACCCGAAATGTAATTACCTCCCTACAAGACAAACCTGACATCAATACAGAGATGTTTAAGCTAAGTCAGACATGTTGTTAAGAATTTTTCTGCCCAGGGACTGCTTGCTGAAGGCCTGGAGAGGTATCCTGTTTGACCAGATGAATAACCTTTAGGACAGTCACCTTTGTAAGGATGTTAGCCGGCAGTGAAGAGACAGAAAAAAATGGGCTCTTTGGAAAAGCCCTACAGCTGACTATAAGCGTAGACTCAAGATCTAATGTGTACATAGGTCTTCTGAGCCTTGAAGTGACTCATGAGCATAGACTTTGAAGCACTATATTTACTATTTTGCCATAGGCAAACTTAAACTCTATCAGTTCTCTAACTATAAAACACTAAAACTTAACTTTTATTATGTATAACTCTTAACCTCTATACACACTATTTAAAAACCTGATTTCTAACCTCTCAATTTATCCCTTTCTACTTCTGATGGAAGGAATAGCTCCTTTTCTATTATCAAGTCTGGTGGAACGCCACCTATTAACAGGAAAGCCTTATATATACCAGCTAAACCTCTATAAAAACATGTTTCAGCAGCAAACTGGCTTCATCAGGGGATAAAGGCCTGGACCTCTAATCCCTGATAAAGCCAATTTAGCTGGTGAAACATGTTGGGGAGGCAGGCATGAAGTTTTAAATTGTGATTTCTCACCTCTGTCTACAAGTGTCACCCGCTGCAGAGGGTGTCACAAGGGGCCTTATTTGTTTTGTGTCCATTAGATTAGGGATGATGCCAAGTAGGAGGCTTGGGATCCTTACTGGAGTTTAGTAAATTGCTATATATTAAGGCTTTTGTTAATAGGTGGCGTTTTCCCCCAGACTTGATAATAGAAAAGGAGCTATTCCTTCCTTCAGAAGTAGAAAGGGATAAATTGAGAGGTTAGAAATCAGGTTTTTAAATAGTGTGTATAGAGGTTAAGTGTTATAATAATAAAAGTTACGTTCTAGTGTTTTTATAGATAGGAAAATGATAGAGTTTAAGTTTGCCTATGGCAAAATAGTAAATATAGTGATCAAAAGTCACTCTCTATTCTCTTGCGAGATTCCCATTTTTTTGGAGACTAGTAGACTTTGATGCACACACATGAAATTAGGTGAGGAAAAAGGAGACATTTCACATCGAATACACATCTTCATTGGGTTAGTCACAGTTCAATTGGATATGTTTGTATGCTTTCAACAAATTGGGCGGCGTGCACATAATTATTCCCAGCTTGGGTCACCTAGCTAAACTAATTTGTATTCTTGGTAAAGTTCAAACTCTAAGCTGAAACCAAACAGAATCCATGTCAACAATTATACACCTCTTGGTAATGTGGAAAGACCCTCAGTTGTATATACTACTCCATCAGCACCATCTAGGATTGACTTAAATACCCTTTTCAATAAGCCCACCCTTTACAAACTTGCTGATATGCAACCTACAGTTTATACTGGGGAGGCAAATATCAAGACATGGTGCACAAAAAGTAACAAGTTCTTGCACAAGCCTTATTTGTGCACATTTCTGCAACTTTTCAGTGTTTTATTTCGGAGCTACTCTCAACACTTTTTATCAAGTGGGTAAGACTCCGTGTCCCTGTTCCCTTCTGCACCCAACAGATTGATTTATTTATTCTTTTTTT